>JAUZST010029919.1:0-29478 GCA_034779995.1 Parotocinclus haroldoi | reverse complement strand
ATTCTCTCAGTTTAAACTTTTGATCTGTGATTTATGTTCTATTCTGAATAAAATATTAGATGTTGGCACCTCCACATCATTGCATTCAGTTTTTATTCACAAGTTCCTTAGTGTCCCAACTTTTTTGGAATCCGGTGTGCAACACTTAAATCTTGTCATTACGAAATTAGACTGCATTTAGTTCAAGGACCCATAAACTGTTGTTCGGCAAAGTTGGGATTTGAACCCTGGACCTTCAAGTCTATAGTCCAGTATGTTAACTGCTTTATTACCATAGTCACTATGAAATCAAAGTAGAATGGAGCTCAGTGGCTCAGAGTTCTCGTAGAAATCACATACACCACTGAAGCTGCTTTTGAAATGACGAGACTCCTTACCTACAGATGAAATGTAAATCCAACTGACAAACCTCACCTTATCAGAGCCTTTCGTAGATGGCTCTTGGCTTTGACGTTCCAATTTTCATCTTCCAATGCCACTTCTCCCACAATGACCACAGTTTTTACACTATTCTCTTTTAGTCTGCAGTTTAACCAGAGCTTTAGCACAATTATATACAAATAACCTGATTATGCTAAACAGGATTCATTGCTTTGTTCACAAAGAAAGCTGAACCACTTGCTTTAATGCTCCATCATTGGCAAAAACCATGTAATAGTAGCTGAAAATGACTTGAAACGTGAACTCTTTTAGAAGTAGTAGATTGCTTAACACACAATGAAAATACACCTCCAATCTGTGCTCTCTTATATTTTCCCACCATGTTACAAACAGACCCTAAAATAATAACCTTTCTATTTGCCTCTGGAGAACCTGCCCTGAATGATATTCTTTGCTTCTCATAGAAATGGGCCACCTCTGACCCTGACTTCACATATTCACTCAGTCCTCCACAGAAATGGAATTACTTCTCCTCTCTTTAGATGTAGATAGGCTGTTCTCTCTCGCTCTCTCTTTCACTCTCTCTCTGCCTCTTTTTCTCACTCTCTCTCTCCTACTCGCTCATCCCCTCTCATTTTTCCATTCTCTCCTCCCAAGAGTCCTGTATGATGCAGGCCATCGCTTTGTTCAGGGAAATTGCTGTCGTTTTCCATTCACACTCTGTTTGCGCTGGTTTGATGTTACTACCTGCCAAGCACAGACGGCTTATTACAGAGGCCATGGGTCTTATGAAGCACACATTCTTATTCTTAACTATAAGAAAAACAATGCAGGCAAATAATCAAACGTATACGATATTTAATCAGAGGTTTTTTTTTTTTTGCAATGCATTTTCTCAGAGCCATAGGTAGGAATTCTTTAAACTGATATTGAGTTGGTCACAATAATCAATTAATATGACAGTCTCATATTATTTAAGTGCAGATATGCATTGTTTAAAGGCCACATAGTTTCATGAAACAGGACTGTTCTGTGGTAAAATGTGGCATATATGTATATATGTCATGTCTAAGAGTTAACAATCTCTCACCAAGAGGTACGCTACCCAAAAGACTCTGAGAGCCTTTTTCTAGAGAAGTAGGGAAAGCCCTTTTACACCCACTTGTGGAAAAACCCAGCATCTAATCAGACCACACAGACACACATCATTTACATATCTGCCTGATATATAAGTGCAGTTTTAAAGCAATTTAACATTTCTGTTAGCACATTTGGGTGCATTTTTGCTTGTTAGTTAGTTAGTTAGTTAGTTAGTTAGTTTTTTTTGGATAATGGGTAGACAGAGAACCAGTTATGGAGTTCTGCTTATGAAAAAAATTGATATTGGGCCCCTATTATCAAAATATTTTGTAATCCAAACTGTTTCCTGTAACAAGGCAAATTTACATAATTGTTTTGATTGTGTGTCTGTTCTGACTGTTTTACCTTGAGTATTGAGATTTATATGTGTTTTTGTCATCCAAACTTTGTTTTATACTTTGACATCTTGCCTCTCTGCATTCTAAAAAAACCCTTGGAAACCCAACTAGACCCACTGAAGCCACTTTGTCTCCCAGAGATATAGAAGACTAAAATAGAAGAGAATCTGACAGTCTAAAGACCTAAGTCATACAAGACTGGGTCACAGGCACCACGCTGAAGTGTCTGCTGATATATGCTTCCATCCCAAAGTGCTTTAGCGAGATGTCATTGTGTGCATCAGTCATGCCTGACTGAGGATGGACACCATAGTAAGACAGGGGACAGTCATGTGAAGTTTTGAGTGAGCAGTGGGAGAGATCTAGTAGAAAGCAAACCTCTCTGGAAGAGAATCTGTATAAAAGCACTTTCATTAAGAGGGAATCCTTTTATGAATTTAATGAGAACAATGCAGTTCCTGAATGAGTTCCTGTTCAGTGCCACCAGCTCTCTGTAGAAACAATGACCATTAAGTAAATATTACTATATTATAACAATATAATAATAATAATAACAATATAATAATAATAATAATATTAAATATTTTTAATCGACTGTGATTAAACTGTGGATGCACCACGCCACACATTGAAAAGGATGGACTGCCACAGAAGACTACATCAGGTTACCTTCCTATCAGTCAAAAACAGGAATCTAAGCCTGCCGTGATTTGGATGGATTTTTAAAAATGACTGGCTTGATTATAAAATTGCCCCAGTGGCTCGGTGGGTAGAGCTGCCACTTCAAATTGAGAGGGTCTTGGATTTTATCCTTGAAAGAGAGTGATAATTGTTGGTCCTCCCTGTGTGTGTAAAAGTGGGTTTACTTCAGGTGCTCTGGTTTCCTCCAACAGTACAAAGGCATGCTTTAAGTTAAATGATAATGCTGAATTGTCTTTAGGTTGGAAGTGTGTATATGAGTTCCTAAGTGTGTGTGCCCTACAATGGATTGACACCCTGTCTAGCCTTGTTCCTGCCTTGCGTCCTGTATCACTGGTGCTCCCACAAGATAAGAAATGAATCAATGATTAATCTTGACTGCTATGTCATACAGATGGTGGAGCAGAAGAATGATGTCTGTCTTCTGTCAACCAGCTCATGTTTTCTTTATATAAATTGGGCTACCTAATAATCACCAAGGAATGATTGAATGGTAAAGACAAGTATTGTTTCTGGCCAACTGCAACCCTTTATAGCCACAGTGGGCCATTTAATATCGAGTAATTGCAACATGATAATGCTGCCTGTATAACTGTTTACATGAACATGACAATGTGTTCAATCTATTACAATGGCTTCCCCAGTTTACCAGAAACTGCATGTCACAAGCCCAACTATATTAAATCTTTTATCCAGGCGACCCAACAGAGTACCAGGGAGTCCTATAAATTGTATAGTTTTCCCAAATAAACATATGTAAATATTGTAATCCTTACATATATCATCGTTACATAAACTTTACATTCATTTGCTTCCAGCAACACATTGGTATGTTATTTTCTTTGTCAGTAAATGTATCTGGGTATGTTATCTTTTAGTCAGTAAGTGTATCTGGGTGTTATTTTTTGTCAGTGAGTATATATCGCAAAAAGTAGTTGTCCTCAACATAGGCACATACATCTGGGCCAATCACTCCACACTTTTTGTCACTAAATCTAGATTAACTGATGTTCTTTTTCTTATGGACCAAACTTACATCACTCTTCCTAGTGCCCTTAGAATAGAATGTACCTTGAATTAAAAGCTAAAATATTCCCTACAATTGCAATCATGTTCCTGATTTCCTGCGTTACGAACACAAGAAGGTCCCTGTGAGAAAGAGAACACATGCTCCAACAGTTCTGAAACCTATGAAAAAAAGTTCATCCAGATAAAAGTGGCTAATTTGTACCAAAATTAAACTTTATTAATAGTATTACAATAGTAGGGCTAAAGAAAAATACTGTATTGTTTCAGGAACTAAGATCAAAGCTGAAGCTGGATCAAAGTGGAAATAAACTGCATTTAGGGAAATGTTCCCATCTCTGTCGTATCCTCCACAAGTAGAGTAGTGTCTCTAGAGAGATATGCAGAGCCTGGCATGTTGGCAGTGGAAACACCATCCATGGGTATTGATAAAAGCCAGACATTTGATCTCAAATTTGTTTAGAATGTGCTGTAAAGACGAGAAGAGGAAAGACATCTGACAGTTTTCTTTCTTCTGATTTGACACTTTTTGGCGAGCGGTTGATGACAGTGTAACACTGGAATACTAAAACCCTTCCTTCTGGGATCTGAGACAGCAAAGATCTGAAGCAGTTCTGTTTACAAATTCACAGAGTCTCATTTCATCAGCTACATCAGCTGTCTAGGTAGAATGTGTCAACTAGAGGGTGAGAATAGAAGACTTAGAGCAAATTAGTGCTCTTGATGTGGTTTGATGTAGCTCCCGCTTTTATGGCTTTAATGCAGAACCAGAGCTGGAAAATTGGGAGGTAAGAATGGCCATTGGCTGAATCAAGCAGATGTTCTTTTGAAGAGTTCTTCTGCAAGTGGGCCATGGTCAAAGCAGGAGAGTGTTGCATCTTTCATTAGTTCTTAGGGATTATTGGTTATTGTGGATGTATGAATAATGTATGACTTTGAGTATCTGGAGTATATTCCTTATTTCATTCTAGCCCACATACAGAACATAGTGTCTAAATCCAGTGGCATATACTTGCACAAGCATATTTTACTTAAACTCTCAAATAATTTTGTCCTTGCCAAATCTGGATTAGTCTAGATATCTATTAGATATCTATTATCTATTATCTATTAGATAAAACATAAGCATCTACACAAAGAAATTGACAAATTAGTTATTTAGAAATAATAGTTCACCTTTGGGTGTAATTTCATGAGCAAATCATAGCACAATAACATGACTAAAATATGTTTACTCTTCGACACTTGAATTTTTCCCTGTTACATTCTCATGGACCAGACATGCCCATGTACTGCCTCTGGTAAAAAAAATGGAATCGCCATAATTTTGGCATATTTGGCACATGAAGTACCATTAAAAAACACAATTAATACATTGCTGACCTTTTATTCTTCTTCCTAGCATTTTCCCGCTACGGCCTGGTCTGTTGTTGGAACATCCATCTCCACCTGGGTCATTAGATGCAGCCATTGATACGACAGAGATATACTCCAACCGATACGTCGCTCCTGTTGTTGGCCTAATTAATGGCAATTTAGAGTAATCATTCAACCTAATATACATGTCTGTTGACTGTGCACTGTAAACCCACACATGCACGGGGATTACATGCAGACTCCACAATGATAGGACCCAGGCCACTCCCTCTTTGGGATTAAACCCAGGACCTTTTTGCTTTGAGGCGGCGTTGCTACCCACATAGCCACCGTACTGCCCCTTTGCTGACCTTTTATAATGGCCTCAGTGGATTTGACATGGATTCATAATATTCTACATCAATGTTCCAGATTTTTTGAATTTCTTTAAATCAACCCATGTCACAAAAAAGTGTCCAAAATCTTAATGGCTGAATGTTAAGGTAATGACTGCTATGAACTCTGGTCC
Organism: Parotocinclus haroldoi; assembly: GCA_034779995.1. NCBI lineage: Eukaryota > Metazoa > Chordata > Actinopteri > Siluriformes > Loricariidae > Parotocinclus > Parotocinclus haroldoi. The sequence goes on along the minus strand of JAUZST010029919.1, from coordinate 24,009 downwards.
TATACCTGACAAGTAAAGCCACATTATTACTGAGTAGGGAAATGTGATTGTTTTCTTCAGGCATCAATATATCTTTCATTAAAACAGAATTTTTTATTGAATTGTCTCTTTTATGATTCATCACTGCATATAACTTTCATCATATCATCCACACATCCATGATTGATTCTGTTTTGCCCACTGTAACCTTGTATAATCCTCTGTATAGGTAGAATCACTGTTTTCTGGTTGGCATTTCCATGTGCAAATCCCAATTTAATCAGTTGATTACTTAGTTTTGTCACAAACACAGATCCTTATTCCCATTCACATTTATTTTCATTTCTTGTGCATTTTCTATTTTCAAAGCATATAGCTTTTTTATTTTGATGCTTTGTCACTTTCATTTCTTTGTTATAACTTTCCTATTTAGTTTATACTTGCACCATATTTTAGATTTATTTGCTCCACATTAGACCTACTTGAATGAGCTTTATAATCATTCCAGTCGTTCTAATTGACAACTATTTTATTTGCCATTTTTTCTTTCAATTTAGTCAAATCCAAAAGCTCCAAAAGCAAATAAAAATGATTCCATATTTTTTCATCAACATTGAGTGATTCTGTTTTTGTTTCTCTACTTGGTCTGGAAAAATCCTATTAATTGCAATAATTTTACGTAATTTGTTTAAGGTATGCTTCCTTATCCTAGCGTGTTCAGCTGTGAAGCTAAAACAGAGTTGTGTCTTTCTGCGATCTGTGATTTGTTGATTTGCTATTAAGATAAAAAGCTGATTGAACATCCTAGTGTAATGATTCCATAATTTTAGTACAGTAGTTCCAATTCTCTTTTGCATTTTATTAATCAATATACTACTGTTTGTCATTATAAATAATATAATCAACATAAAAATTTGAGTAAAAACATGAATCCATAAAAGAAAACCTATTGGTTCATAGCAGAATTGTTTAGTATTTGATATGTTCCCTACTTTGGTGCAATGACAGTATATGCTACAGCTGGCATGGACTTCAAAAGTTTGTCAACTCTAATGCTTCATGTTATCCCAGCATAGTCTTACAATAATTCAAGGATCAGCTTGTGATGTAACTGAATGTTAGACTTTGTGTCTTGAAGTGCTATCAATGCTGAGTGGGGATTTGCTTCATGTGCGAAAGAAAGCATATGTCAGTTAGCACTCCAAGATACAAACGGATTGCTTTCTAAGGTGTTCAATAGGATATCACCTTGCATTCTTAGAGCAGTTATCTGACAAGGTCATGGTTTTCAATTAATCTATATTCCATTGATAAAAACAGAGCTAGAGTTATGTTGTTTTGTGGGCATGTGTTAACAAAGGTCTCTATAAGGCTCTATAACTCCTGCAAATGTTTAGCCTATATTTGCATTTATGTTGCTTTCTGTCGTTTGACAGATACTTATCCAGAATGACTTGCACAATGTGCAAATAGCTGAAGGTAATATCATAATTAGACCAGAAACCAATGCTGATGTTAAGGTTTTTTGGTAAGTTCTTGGTGCGTAACAAATAATAGCAGGGACGTGGTTAAAGTTGGCAAAAAGCATATACAACGTGCAGGTACAACAAAAGTGCCGAGAATACGAGTTGCTTCATTCTAGATTCGGTTTGAAGAGGTAAGCCTTCAAGCTTTTGGGTAGGAAGAGAGACGGTGGGATTTTCTGACTAGTGTGGTAAGCTCATTTCACCAATGTGCACACTGAAAAATCATGATCTGTCCTTGTGGGCGTGGTTTGATCTCAGAGCAGGATGTACCAGGCGCTGAAGCGGAAGCCTGCAATGGATGTATTTATGGATGGATGGATGGATGGATGGATGTATTTAGAATGATGTCTAGGCATGTTGTCATCTACACTGCTCTCATAAATTAAGGGATACTTTTTTCAACAATTTTTGTGAGCAGCATAAATATCAGCCAAATCTTTTGAGGCCTGGAAACTAGGACAAAGGTTTAAAATCTGATCTTAGCTGCAAAAAGAATCCATTGAGATGAGCTCAGTATATGAGAAACTATGGTAGGTTGTGAACCAGACATTCAGCAGCATTCTGACTGCTCTGTAATGTAGAAATGGCATATGAAGAAAGACTAACAAGGAACACAACAGTAATGGCAAGAGTCTGTATGTGGATCTGAGCATTTTTTGTGGATAAACGCGTCATCACAACGTTCAACACAATTAGGGTACCTAGCTTATTAACTTGTACTTGCCCCCTGGCTTTAACTGCATGAAGATTAGCATGTGTATAGGCAGGCTCTGTATGCTATTATTAGCAGTCGGCTATTTAGCATTCTATATTGTTTGTCACTGAATGTTCAATGTTTAAACCATAGTTTTAAGTTTTACCTGCTGTCTACAATCAGCGAAACAAATTGAGTAAAAAATTTGAATCCCTGAATAAACCTACTGATTAATTTCAGAATGATTTTGGGTGTATTTAATATGTTCCCCACATTGCTGTAATGACAATGTATCATGAAATCCACACGTTTGTGCAAACCCTGATGCTCCATGTTATCCCAGAATAATTTCACATATTGTTACGTTTCACCTGGTTAATTTACTGTATGTGCATTCAGCTGACAGTGTGAGAGGTGACCATAACTCCCCAAAATAATAATACTAATTGATTACATGTGCAGGTTGGACACTGGGTCTTGGCACACAAATTAATAAAATGCTTTCCCCACTGATCTTTAAAAAGGCTCTTAGATGCTACTTTTAGGTAGTGTACACAAAGCTGTGCTACCTGTTTGAATGGTGGACAATGAAACTGTGGGTGTTAGTGGATCAAACAATCTTCTGTAATCCTACTGGTGGCCTGTCTAGGTTATCTAGAGCCTCTTTACTGTGTGTGCATGATCTTGTGGAACCATCGCTCCCAATACCTCTTAACATCTAGATCAAAACGGCCCAGATAAAGGGGGCGATCCAAGTCCATTCCGCATCTCAGTCCAATGATGTGGCCCCTCTCAAAGTCGGCAAACTTCAGTCAGTCAACAATCTTTCACCAAAAGGTACGCTATACAAAATACAATATACCTTGTTATAGAGGGTAGTTTTGCGCCATCTTGTGGCAAGACCCACTGTCTAAAAGGCAACAATTGTTACAAATTACATGTACCTGAGACAGAACTTCATGCATCTTATTTCATAAATGTTGAAATGACTCATTAACTGGGCTAAACATCTGACAGGTTGATTGTAATTATAAATGGCATCAGAATATAAATGCCTACTTTTTCATATTGGACTCATATCTCTGCTTTGTGGTCTCAGAGGTTTTATGAGATTTCAAAGGGAAATACTACCATAATCACTCACATCTAAGTTTAAAGATGTGTCACAGATCTCTTTTCCTCACCTTTAGTGAACCGAATCAAATGCTTTTAGATCAGATGCAGGCGTGTGCAAGTGCAGGTTCTCTACAAAAGTACACTAGCCTATCAACTCTGGTCCTGTTTATTACCAGAGACTGAAGATTTAGTGTGATTCATTTTTAATGCTCTAGTGAACATTAAGCTGAGGTGATAAATAAAGGTGGGATGGATAAATGGGTAGGTTGTGTATATGTAATGTATGAATTGATATTGTGACGGAAGAAAGTGTTTACAGCTTCGCCATGTCCTTTTGACCCTGAGTGCTTGGCAAGTTGTTGTGTTGACTTTACTGCACAATCAATTCATTTCAATCACAATGCACAGCGAGGGGGAGGGAAGGGGAAGTGGAGGACACTAATTGATTGGCAGGTATTTGCATATACAGTACGGGGACAAAATGTCAGCCTGAGCCTTGGCACTGACCTGCAAGAGGCTGCTGGCAAAACAAACTGATTAGGGTAATTTATCATGTGGCGGTGCGCATCGGGGTTTGCCCTCTCTATTGTTAGAGGTGTCACTCACCTGTCATGCCACTCTGGGCTTGGTCAGGAGGAAAGGTTTGCCGCAAACAAGTGAGCCCACGGAAAATGTCAGCATGGTCAGAGCTATCGCTGCCCACATCAACATCATGATCAATGAACAGCTGACCACTGCGCGTTGAGCAGATTAAAAAGTCAAACAGGAGAATGGCAGCAAGATTTACTGATGTGGTTAATGAAGTGTGCAAGCCACAATAGTGTGGGCTAGACAGAGCCACAGCTACAAATACATTTCTTAACACTTGCCTGTATGTCTAAATTCATTTAAAATAAATTCATTGTGTATTTTCTGTGTTTAACATACAGTATTTAAGTAATTACTCGGTCAATTGTGGTAAATTTATATTGATATTTGCATTCTCATGTATTTTATTTTAAGTTTGTTTGTTGTTATTTGTTGTAGTACATTAGCATCAACAGCTATTCATGTCAGGAGCAAGGCTACATCGATACTAATCAGTTACATTTGTGCTGGGCCAGTTTTGATTGCACAATTAACCTAATGCATGTCTATGAAATGTTGAAGTAAACTTTAACTAAATGTTGAAGCAAACTCCATACAGGCAGAATCGTAGGACAGGATCGACCCAGGGATCTTTAAATCTCTGGAGCTGCAAGGCAACCAGCAACCACTTGCGCTACTTTGCTGTCCCTCGCTTTTTATTAGTGAAAATCAAGCTACAGGCTTTAAATATACTGCTCACCCAAATTAGGGGAAATTTCAAAATGAAATGCCATAATTAACTATCCCCTAATTCTTGAGAGCAGTGTATATCCCATAGCCCTTCACTCTCAAAGAATACACACTGAGGTACAGTTTATGTATGGTGGCTCTGAAGTCTAACACAATGGGGGCACTTGATGTCAGTTGTTGTACTAGCTGTGGCTATTGTTCTGTGATGCCACTCAGGGTTTTTCATCTTCAAAACTAATTTGAGCTTCATAGCTCGTGGATCATCACTAGCATTTGTCAGCAGCTTCAGCTTCTACCCTTTGATGAATGTCTCAGCAGTGCAGTATTTCCTTTACAATTTCTTTGTAGTTCTTGTGCAGATTGCCTTGAGGTTTCGTTCTAAGCTCCAGTTCACCAGAGAGTGGTTGGTGAGGCATACGATGTTCATCTATTCTGATTGGGTTTCTCACACATCACAAAAGGGCCTCAATGCTGGTGAACTTTTCAATACTATTTAAGACACAGTCTTACCTGTAAATGCAGGAGCAGAAGGTTTGCATGTCAAATGTATCCAGTGAATGAAAAACGGTGGAAACGAGTATTACAGAGTGACAAATCCAAGTTTAAAATGATATGGTTTGTTATATGCGTTCAATATATCATTGCTAGAACAACTAAACTAATGGTGGCCTAAGACTTTTGCACATTACTATACACAGTAGAGAGGACATGATGACTGTAGACTGCAATGGTTGCAGGTTGTCGTTCAAGCAATGTGGGAGCCACGTCTTACAGCTCATTACAGATATGAGTGATGACCACTGTCTTCTACTGTATATTATGATAAGGTAGTTTGCTTAATAAAATCTGAAAGCTCTGCGAGGATCAAAGGCCGATCATATATTATTCATCTTGTCCATTTACCTTTGCCTCTTCCCAAAAACAACTTCTATGCTCAAAACACATTCGATGTGATTCAGTGAGCAGATATGTTTTTTTTTTTTTAACGATTCAGCTGCCTGGAGAGTCCATGGACCATGTAGTGGTTCCCGCTGGGGCTTTTTTTCTGGGCATGCTCCATTAGGCGTCACTGCTATAGCTGAGAGGATAAACACCAGATCTGACCTCCCATAAAGACGCTGAATCAAATGAGCAGAAAAGTCACCATATTCGTTAATTTCTTGATAATGTTGTTTTTGATGGAAGATTCCTAACAGCAACACAACAATTACATCATAATCTTAATCTCTCTCTCCCTCTCTTTCCACTGATAGACTCTTAAATAAGATACTAGAGATACTAGATACTCTTTAAAGAAGAAACATGTTGCCTTATTGGTAAAGAAGTTTAATCTTTTATATTTAGGACCATTAAATAGATCTAAACTGGTAAGCATGTTCTGCATGTGGTTAGCGCGCCGTCCTCACCTGATCTCCTCACAGGTGGAACATTCCTTGTAGATGCTAGAGCAGCACCTGACCAGCCATGTGACAGCTGTAGTTCTGCTCAGGGCACATATCTCCATTGAATTCTAGGATAGACTCCAACCCCCCTGCAAAGCTGAGGCAGGGGTTGTTGTGAACTGTATAATAAAAGAGCGATTGTGGATCATTTTTGACCTACAGATTCTAATCTACTATTATGCAGTTGTGTACTTGGACCTTCAGCTTTTTCTATCCTCATCCAATTTGCCCTCCTCACTCAAGACAATAGCAACCCCTTTTTGGCAGCTTTGTTGCCAGTCTGACATACTGCGCTTTACAAAGTCTTAGGCATTCTTAATTGTTCAGTTCATATGCAGTTTATTTTTTATTTAAGTATTAGTGGTCCCTGAAATTTGTAGTTTTACAATAACAGACTCCAGTCCAATGTTTCTTTACATATTTTGTTAGCTAGTTTTGTTAGTTCTCTTAAGGTCTAACCACCAGCATCCTGCAAGCGATAGCCTGACAGCACTGATTAAAGATTAGAGAATGCCAAAAACTGTGCAACAACAGATGAGATACAATGTGGTGAAACAGGGTGGATGTCTCTAATAAAGTGGACATTAAGTAAAGTGTTTTCAAACTGCAGCAGCCCTGCGGTTTCTAATCCATTCAAACCAGAAGAACACACACTAACACATCACCACCATTTCAGTATTACTGCAGTGCTGAGAATGATCCCACCACCCAACTGGTACCTGATGTGTATCATCAGAATCATCAGAACTTTTTTCAACAAATTTACTAAAATAAATTAAAACAAACTCCTTGTATGCCAGTCACCAAGTTTTACTGGATTTACCAGTAAGACCAGCACTAGACCAGCATGGAACATGTTAATTATAAGGTATTGGTAAATGACCAAGGATACATCGTTTGTTTGATATTCGTATCTTATAATTGTTTTTTTTTTTCTATGTATTTGTACATAGCTGTTCATACAATTCAGGTTCATGCATTAATGTATAGTGATGTGTTGTGATGTGTTGCAGGATATGGACTTCTTGGATTGAAAGTTAATGCTTTTATGATTTCATATCACACTCTGTACTAATTTTTAATAATAAAATGCTGATGCTGGTGACCCAGTTACTAGGATTTACTTTCAAGAACAGTATCTGTATCATGCAGTATAAATGATATATGAAATAATGTATGCCTTTATTTAGAAATTGATTTTCTTGTATCTAAATTATACTATTTATTATTTTTGTCTGTTCTTTACTCAAGACAGTGACAATGGAAGTAAAATCTTATTTGGTCATATTAAGCTTGCAAATACCCACAAGGGTTGATTTAGCTACGATGAGTCCCAAATGAAGTTTATGATACGCTTGATTTTTTATAGCCAATTAGTACTCCCATTAAGAACGCCCTGTGTCAGAGATGTCAAAGTGTCTGGGACACGTTAGCATTTTGAATGCTCTCAAAGGGCCATAAACTGGATGCCTAATTCAGTCATTTATAATAACTTATTGTAAGTCCATTAACTCTGTTAAACAACTCCTGAGTTAAATTACTAATCTAAGTGCAGAATGTAAGACATTTCTAGAAGAAAACGCGCCTGTTATGCTATGCTGCTCGCTCAATGTACCATTTGATTTCTTAGGTAGCATTTTCGGATTACCGCTGCTAATAGCAGGAGCTAATGTCCAGATAGCAGGGCATATGTTTAAAATAGCCCATATGTTAGTAGCAAAAATAGCAAACAATTTGAAATTGGGGTTTTACTGTGTGATTAATATAAAGGTTAATATAAAAATATTAAAATGTACATTAAGATGACATTCAGATATAGTACATTTAGTAACTGGAAACTTAACCAACAAAAACAAATTTTTTTATGAATTTACTTGAGTAAAAGTCTACCACTTTAAAATGACTATATATAATAACAGGAGCTAGTGTAGACAGCAGGGTATTTGATTAAAATATTCCCCATTTGTTACAGCAGAAATAAGAATATTGGGGTTTTACTCTGTTTTCATGATTAGTGTTGCTGAAAAGCCACAGATTGTCACAGTTTGGACAGTGTAAAGGAACAGGTATGTGCCTTTCCCATTATGTTCTGTGAAACAGGATGTTTTAGGATTCAAAATGGAAATTGACCAGACTTAAGAATAATAAAGAATATAGTGTTAATAATAATAAAGTCTTAGCAGTGTATAAAGCATACTATCTCCAGTTAAACAGTGGCAACAGGTAACCTGGTACACCTGAAAACCTCTGTCCTGTCCTACGAAAACAAAGAAAGTCCATAAAGAATGGTTTTCTAACTTTAAATTGACAGACTTTTCAATTGACTTTGTCAGACAATGCTGAAATTAATTAAAACTGCAACTGTGAGTCCGGGCTTATTGTCCAACATTAGTGCATGACCTCAAAGTGTCAATTGTACCACATTTTACTGAAATACGTTCCCAGAAGTGTGAAGGCTGTGGTAGCAGCATGGGGAGACTAATCAATGATAAAATTCACATTTCCTGGGTGTCTGGAAATCTTTATATGTCTCTATATGTCTATTTACAAATCTATATATGGTGCATAACGTATTGATAATGTGAATATGAGTGTGAATACAGAATGTACAGATTATTTCTATATTTTCCAGCTTCTATTCTGCTTATTTTTTTATTTAAGATTCAGTGCTTACTTCAGTTTGTAGTTTTATAACTACAGAGTCTGTTTCTCTACATACTTTGTCCATTTCCCTTGCTCTATTTGAGTGATGGCTCATTTTCAGCACTGCAGTGACACTGACATGGTGGTGTGTGTTGCAATGATCATCTTTGCCACCATGCCATAGTAAGGAGGCTTGCATGTACCAGATCTGAGGAGCAATGCCATCTAGAGCTATGCTCCTGTTAAGGTCACACTTGGGAGGTGCACGACTTGAGAAAGAAAGGCCTTAACAGTTGAGCAGATGGAGAATGGTGTTCAGGCATCACTACAGCAGCTGTGAAGGTGAATAAAGGCTCCATCAGAGGAGGGCCTCTGACTGTCATGGAGTCCATGCCATTGGTAGTAGGTTTGTCTCTGTCAAGGACTGTGTGCACCAGTCTCCCCACCAGTCTCCCCATGCTAAAAAGCCATATTCTGGCATCCGCTTGGTGGGAAATTCATCTGCACATCCCAATCTACAACCTCCACTCACCGCATACCCTTACACTCTCTCCAACAACTATTGATGGTGAGCAACATGAAAATATTGACCACTTTCCCTAATTAGGATACCTGTTGGAAGGTAGGATGGTACCTTATGAAGGTATCTGCTGTGCCAGTGGAGCCTTGGCAAAGATAATTGGAGAAGGCAGAAAACCCTGATCTTCTTGCAAGAACCAAGCTTCTGGTATACAAGGAGTCATGCAGAGAGCAGAGACTTGGACCACTTACAGCTGGCATCTGAGAGCTTTGGTGCCTACATAAGATTCTGTGTATTAGTTGGGAAGAGCCGTGGATAAACATCAGCCACCTTAAGGAGGCCAGTATTACCACCACCATCATGAAACACCAGCTTGGGTGGACAGGCCATGTAATTTGAATGCCTGATTCACACTTCCCAAAGCAGGTTTTCTACTCTGAGCTCTCTGCTGGGCAGCCAGCACCTGGATGACAAAAAAAGCATTACAAGGAACAACATCAGCACCAACCAAAAGTAATTTTAAATTAATATTTCAAACCGGGAAGATGCAGCTGAACATAGAGCCACATGAGAAAAAGTCTAAATTCAGGTGCCACTCTACGTGAGCACAATCTCTGACGGGCTTCCAAAATCAAGCAACAGCAAAGAAAGGAGACAGTCTACCAAAAAGGCCCCACCACACCTTGAACCAAGTACCTTTATACCCATGCCCACACTGCAACAAGGTTTGTGGCTCCAGAATTGACCATTTTAGGTCAATTCTGACAAAAAGGTCTTTCAGGAGGACCACCATACTGGTGAGTGATAGCCGTTGCAATGATCAGGTGGACTAGACACCGGACAAGTGGACCAGACAGACACCATAGTGCCAATGGAGTTTTGAACCACCCCATTGTGACTATTGTACTTAAAATAGTCCACCAGCTAAAAATGTCCAGCTACGAGCATCCTGTAGGCAGCATCTTGTGAGGACTCATGAAGGAATATAGGATGACTAACACAAACTGGGCAGCAACACAGTTTAACGCCCTGCCCTGCTGCATTCTCTTTGCTGGCTTCCTGCAGCTGCCTGAATTAGATTTAAAACCATGTTGCTCCCTTACAAAGCTAAAAATGGAACTACAACATCTTACATAAAGGCTCTAATCAAACCATGCTCTGTACCACGTACCCTATGAGACACGAGCTTGGCTTGACTAAGCATAAGGACTCTTCTCCATCCTGGCACCAGGTGGTGGAATTAATTTCCACTACATGTTCATATGGGTGAGTCTCTTGCTTTCTTTAAGTGGTGAACAAGATGCACCTCTTCACTCAATCACAATGTTAACTGGAAAAACTTTTTCTTGTGTGTTTTGTTGATTTACCCACACGAGATCCTAACAGGTTCTGGTTGGATTGAGTTACTTGGTTATTGCTTACTACAAGAATACAAAGCACTTCTGTAAGTAATTCTGGGTAAGGGCATCTCCTCGATGCTGTAAATCTAAATGTAAAGAGGCAAGCTACCATCTCTGACTTTACATCTACATGGTAGCCTGGGTCAGTGGTCACATCAGAGGTCACACACCAACCGCATCCCCTCCATGACATAACCCCAATTTCTTGGCTTTCCACATCTCTGTGAGAAATAATGAGTTATACCAAGTGACTGCACCATGATTGGAGTTGCTTCCATACTGCTGCAGTGAACAGGCTCAGTCAGACAAGCTAACCCTCTGTCATCATTGTTTTGGCAGCACATCACACCTCTGATCCGCCTGAGCATCTGATAAAATCTGGCTCTGTCTGAGCTGAGCCAGGGCCATTGTTTTGGGGGATTACAGGGGATTAACTGTGGATGTCTGTGAGTGAGAACGAGCCCTGTGACCTCTACACAAATCATTATGAGATGGATGTGCCAGCATGGAACAGGGAGGGCAGGATTTGTTGGTATGCGTGTTGCTTTTGCAGTTCAATAAAAGTTTTGTTACATTTAACATTTTTACAGCGATCCAAATAGTGTCTTTTTTGAGTATAATGCACTATGTTCTGTAGATCACTAGTGTCATTTCTGTCGGCTTCTCTGATACGTGTTCCCAAGATCAGATCCTGGTTAATAAATGAAATTAGAAGCGGTCCTTGAAATTTTGTGTACCCTTTGGAATGTTTTATTTATTATATCTGACCTTCATCATCAATCACATATTCACAAAAGAAACAATATAAACAATGTCATTCTTGGTCATTCACTGTATGATCAGCGTAAGTACCAGTTTCATATTATTTGTACTAGATTTATATGTACTATATATAGTACACACACACACACACACACACACACACACACACACACACACACACATATATATATATATGAGATGAACTTGTGTATAGATGTAACCTTGTGTGTGTCGCTAAGATGGCCACTGATGCTAAATGACAAATGTACTGAAAAATCGGTACAGTACAACTTCTGTCTGTGGTGCTGTTGAGTTTCCTTACAATTACAATTACTTACAAGTCTCAACATTTTATTAGATTATGGTCAGGCCTTGGCCATTCCAAACCAGTAAGTTTTTGTTTTTTACCCATAATTTGTTAATCGTCTTGTGGGCTTAGGGTTGCTGTTTTGCGGCATGACTCAGTATCCTTGATATTAAGTTAATGAACAGATATCCTTATATTTTCCTTCAGAATTTGTTGGTATTAATCAAAATTCATTAATCCAGTAATGCTGGCAAGCCATCCTGCCCCAGATGCAGCAAAACAGGCCTGAACCGTGACACAATCGAACACCACGTTTCACAGATAGGGCAAGGTTTACATACTTGAATGTATTGTTTCTTTCTCTAGACATAACTCTTTAAATTTAGACCAATTTTTTGTATACTAAGTATTTTAAACTCATAAAAAGTTTCAATAATTTTGTGGATAATGCTCCTTGCAGACCTGCCATGCACATAATTAATGTTCATTGGTCCCCTGATTGTGCCGGTATGAAAGAGGCCTTTAGTTTCTTAAATGGTACCTTTGGTTCCTATGTGACCTTACAAACTATTCCTTGCTTTGTTCTTAGTGTGATTTGTAATGTTGTCTAGTTTGGGTTTAGATGCCTTTTTTGTTTGTATATTTTTGTTAATGTAAGCCCTTGCTGGATTCTTGTAGTTGGGTTTGTGTTGTATTAAGTTTTACCTGATTACTTTTTTTCGCGTTACAGCCAATATGTTAGAAGCTTGGCATAAATTGTGGCATAAACATGACTACAATGAATTGAATACATCAAATATCTGATACATTGGTGATGTGGCTCTAGACTACTAACCAGAAGCCTGTGAATTCTAACTCTGGCTTCTTCAAGCTGTCAATGTTGGATGCTTAAGCAAAGCCTGTAATCCTCTGCTCAAATCAATTGTTGCTCTGGATAAGGGTGTACAAGATTTTTCTGTTAGTGGCAACATCAAACTGGAGGCTAACTAAAATCCTTTAATTCAATTATCAGTAGCATCCAACTCATCTTAATGAGGTTCTCAAATCCTGTGGTGGATCCCAGAAACATAACACAAGGTGGAATATATCATAGACAAGGCCCCACTCATGCATACTAACTTATGGTCAGAGTAAGATTTGAATCATTTACATTTACATTTACAGTATTTAGCAGACGACCTTATCCATAGCGACTTACAAAAGTGCTTTAAGACATCAGTAAGATAATCCATTCTTAATAACTGTAGAAGTTGTGTTTTTTTTTTTTTTAAGAGGACAAGGGTGGGGGTTTTAGTTGTGCGGAATAAATGGGTCTTCAAACGGCGTTTGAAGATGGGCAGAGACTCAGCTGTTCGAACATTGAGGGGAAGTTCATTCCACCACTTAGGAGCCAGAATCATGAATCTGCCTACTGGCCTGTATTGTAAGAAACCTGCAATACACACAGTATGTTGTGCCACCAGACAATAAAATAGATACTTTTTAGTAATGTCACCTAGTAAGGTGAAACTTTGCAATAGCAACAACAACAAAACCAACAAGACAAAATAAAGCACCCAAAACTGTTACGAGATCTGGTGGTTTTTTGTAGGACCCAGGTATACCCAGGTATTAGCACTGGTCGTGAGACGGCACACAAAGAGCCAGGCGTGCAGAAGCACGGTTTGGGATGTCTCCCAAATGGCGAGGCACGGAGGTAGTCCAAATGCCAGGGAGCGAGCATAAGCTCGAGTGTGCATGCAATCAAGGAAAAGCCATGCCGGGGCGCATATACTTTGATTGCACAGCCGAGTGACTGCTTTAAAGAGCTCAGAGGGCGCCACAGCGCCAGAGGGTTAGCGTGAGCTCGAACGCGCAAATAGCGCAAGGGCGAAGAAATCGCGGAAGTGGCCGAAGCACCACAAGGTGAGCCTATAAGCTCGGGGTGCGCTTGTAGCGCGAATGTGAATAACTCACAAAAGGCACCAAAGCACCAGAACACAAGAATGAACTCGGGTGCGCAAGGAGTGTGGACGGAAATAGATCGTGATAGGCGCCGAAGACCCAGAGGGCAAGCGTGAGCTCGGAAGCGAAGAAACCAGCGCGAAGGAGCGCGAACTCAGTCGTGTGAGGAGCGCACGAGTACGGGATGGGAAAACCCTCAAAATGACCTTAACAAACTAAATTTACCTCGGGGGTTACCCGCCCATACCAGTCCTTCGGCACTACAAGCCCCCGGAACTTTACCACTATCTCTCGGAATGCAGAAGGGCGCGAGGGCGCCGGTGGTCAGACGCGAGAACCGAACGGAGATGGATCACAGGTGGAATAATAATGACCTGGCCCCGAACAGCGCTAAAAACCACACCTTTATAGCACGTGAAGCAGCTGTTCGGAGTCAGGACTTAATCAGGATAATGGATATAAGCTGCTTCACCGACAGCTCTGTAATGGCGACCCTAACAAAAACATTATTTAAATGTTATTTTAAATTCTCTCCTTGATATTCAAACATTATTTACAAGTATTTACAAGTGTTTTAATTATACATTTGAACAGAGTAAAGCTTACAATTACTTTACCCTTTTTGCTGTACTCTCTCATTAGTGTCTTTTTTCATCCATCAAGTTTTTATGAATGAAAGTGAGCAAGAAAAAAATGAAACGTTTCCAATTTTGAGGAAAAACACCCAAATATGGAAAGGGATGTTGTATTTTTTTTTTCATTTATGTTATTTAGCAGAAGCCCTTATCCAGATTGACTTAAAATTAATACAGTCTTAGTCAAGCAATTGTGGGTTAAGGACCTTGCTCAGGCACTCAACTATAGCAGAGGTAGGATTTGTACCCTGGACCTTCTGGTCCATAGTCCAGTACCTTAACCATTAAGCTACCACAGTCCTGCCTGTAGAAAGCTGTAAGTGACATGATTCTGTTCCACCCGAACAGACCAAAAACAAATCAAAGTAGTAAATATTGTTACATTTAATAGAGCTTGTAACTGAATATGTAACAGTTAAAATTATAATGTACTTAAATGAGAAATGACTGAAGAGGTGGGATGTGTTAAAGTTAAACAGAGATTCATTAGGTGGGCCACTGTTCGTCCTGCCTGGCTTCCCCATACTGCAAAGAACACATTCTTTAAAAGACTGTAAGTGGCTATAAAAGTAAATTGTTGCTTGTTTTGATGCCATTCCTATTTGTGGTAGCCATGTTATCAAAGGTTTCTTCATATAACTGTAATCATTGCTGTAGTGGATGAAAACACAACTTGCATTTTGCATGTTTATCCCTTGAAATGTAGTAAATGTAGAAACATTTGGATGGAAAACCAGCTAATGACACACAAGGTCCATAATAACATGCCGACGCCATAGCATAGCATGTCTCAGCTGCTATATCTAACTCTAGCAGCATGGTTTTCTTTTAATATGCAAAGCCTTTATGATGAAATTAAAAGGAATTATTTGGAGAGCACACTAAAGCTTAGACTGAGAGTCCCAGCTGACCATGAGCTGATCTCTGTGCCTCCTCTCTGCCTCCGTGTTTTTCTAATTAATTCATTATGTAGCAATACCTCCCATGTCAATAAGAAATTAGATGACAGAAGATGGAAAGAGATAAAACATGATTGCCAGTTAACTCTTCGTCCTGGTACGCTACAGAGGACCTGTTTCACTCAAAGGTTAGGAAGGCTTTGAGCTTAACAAACTGATTGTGTGCCAGTCCATAGGGACGGCATAGGGAGTCTGCTTTAAACTGCTTTGTCCTTTGTCAAATTATTTGCTTTTAATGCTTTTGCAATATGTGGAGTAATTGTGGATGTCCAGCTGTTCTGGCATGTCTACATGCTGTTTGTGGAATCAAGCTGTAATTTGTATTTTCATACATAATGCAGAGGCCATATGACTGAGACCGCTAGTGAAAATGCTTGTCTTTGGAATTTTCTACACATTATTACAAGGTTTGTCATTATAGACCATACAATAATAACAATATGAGTAAGTCTGAAAGTCTCCTGACCTAAGCCTCATTAAGCATTCACTCACATTATGATGATTTTACTTGTAATGGGAAACCTTTGTATTAAATTTGATTGAAAAATTAAAAGTATTTTCACTAATGTTCATTTTGCTATTGATATGCTTTGAAATAACATTAGCATTTCTTGATCAAAATAAGACAAATGAGCTCGACCACCCTCCCAGATGGGATAAATATTTCAGTTTGACCCTTTAAGAGGTTGTTTTGAGGTATTTCAATTTAGAAAATAAACTGTTTTACATCCATTTAGTTCTTTGAAAATTAAAATAAAGGTGAAAGACTTTTGGTTCGTTAACTTAAATTATTGTCTCACATAAGTTTTGCCCTTCACCAGGAAATGTAATGTTCTGATTCTTATTTTTTCAATGACCAATATTAGGAGAAAAAAATTGTTCCCTTGAAATGCATTGGTTCATGATCACAAAGATTGTCTGGCTGGACACTTTAGATGGTCATGTCAGAGAGAGGGAGGCTCAAATGAGTGCTCGTATAAGTGGCAGATAAATACAATGGAAATGGTGCATTCCTATGTGCAGACATGTCCTCACCACAAAGTTCTTCCATCTGCCAATGAGAAAAGCCAGAAAGAAAAAAAGAAAGTAGCCAGTGTTTGTGAGTTGTTTGGAGGCACTTGCTGGCCAACAGCCCTCCTCCCTCAACAGGGGTTTTGGTATGTGGCAGATAACATCAACAGGGCAGCTGCACTAATTTGGAGTGAAAACTGTGGAAACAACATATTTACTTATGTTCATCTGACAGGATTATGCATTTATTGGGCCTTTTCTGGTGCCCAAGATCCTAACATCACTTCTGACACTTTTCCCTCTCCACATCAAGTTACGGATTTATAGACTGTTGTGCTTCTCCTATAAATTCCCTTCTGTTCACTTCCTGATTAGAACTCTTTATCCTCCCCCTGGATTTCTCTTTCACCGCTTTTGGTGCTGTCTCATGATGTGTTTCCCCCTGTTTCTGTTTTGTTTTATGTATAGTGTGCTCTGTGTTAGCCACCTATATCTCTGGTTGGTTTAGCGTTCTATCTGATAATATTAGCATTGTGTTTGTGTTTCACTGTTAGTACTGTGTGTTGGTATCTCTGTTTGTTTTACCCTATTGTGTCTATGTTTTAGTATATTAGCACACTTGGTGTTAGCACTGTTTGTTAATATCAGTTAGTAGTCGTTGAGCCTCTCTGTTAGCTTTATGTTTATTTGTATTAGCACTGAATGTCAGTATCTGCATTTGTCTTAGGCACCGTTTTTCAGCTTCTGTGTTTGTGTTGGAATAGTTTATTAGTATCTGTTTAGCATTGTTTGTTAGCATAACTACCAGCCTTACTCCATTTCTTCTGCATGTTTTTCCCAATATGTCTATCTGTACAAAAGGCTATTTGGCAGCAGGATTTTCCTGGGGTACAATAGTGATCTGTGGTTTAATTACTGAATTTATATGTATCTTTTCAATTAAGATTAAATCTGTGCTATCACTCTAAAGTAAAATCTTTAACACTGATTATCAGGACCCTTGCATTTCCAGGATATCTCCCCAGATGACAGATGATGAGTGGTATAAAATATAGTATGTAACAGAGTATTACAGAGACAGTGGATAGCCATGTAAGCAGTCTGGAACACTATTAAGTTTTGTTGACGTCATTGAAACTTGATGTTCCACTAACAGAATATTCAATATCCTTTCCTGGAACTATGTGCAGTAATGTGCAAATGTCTAAGGCCACCATTAGATTTGTTGTTTTAGCAATGGCACAATAACCATGTATAACATATTGTCAGTGAGAATTATGACACTTTCTTTTGAAAGACAAAGAGCCAATCAGTTGCTGTAGGTTACTATGGTTATGGTAAGGCGTAAGTATAGGTGCGCCTTTAACTAGCTACAGTAATATTATACCAGTGGAAAGTATGATATTAAGACTATCATTGTGTATGAGTGTGTGTAGTACTTTACACCCTGCTCACTTTTCTGCTATGTTTTCCAAAATGCCATTTCTGGTTAAGAAGTCCAGAGTGTAAGGGAGGTAACACTAAATACATGGCATGTTAGCCTTAAGAAACTTTTTGGGGGGTTTTCAGCAAAACGTTTTCTGCTGATTGCATTTCAGTTTTCAAATAACCAAAAAACCCAACAAATGTATTCTGGTTGAATTCTAATGAATAGTCAAATAAATATTTATATGTGGTCATTATAACATTGATAAAACAATAATATACCTACATAATGTACATTCAGATCATTTGTTGAACTCTAATGACCTGGCAAATGATCTTACAAATCTCACTGTCTAAATGGAAACTTCAGGGACAATGCACACATTTTAAAAGGAGACCCAATACTAGACATGGAAAAAGATTTCATGACTTCTTGAAGGACATTCCTTCTTACAGGTCAGAGAGCAATTTTTGAGGTGTCACGGTGATTTGTGGTGTGAATTGTGTCTGCTGGTCTCTCAACCACATTTTTGCCACAGTGGATGCATCCTATTTGGTCCCAGTGAGAATTTCCCTGCATGGGATAACCTGTTAGTCTGATAATCACTTCAGGCCCCTTCTATTAACAAAGTGCTAGAAGCCTTGGGAAAACCAGAGTTGTTTCAGAAGTGTTTCAAGGAACTTTAAAGAAGTTTTAGAAGATGTTAAAATCCCCAATGATCTCTTAAACCTAGCTTTTTACGAGTAGGCCATGACCAAGCTAGAAACTTTAAATCGAATTTTCAAATAGAAGTCTTTATTCCACTTTTATGAGCTTTGTATGGCCAGTATTTTTTTAAATCAAATTAAATCATAAATACACACAAGTTTGCATAAGTTTGTATTTTTTGTGGTGTCACTGAAGTTATCTAGCTGATATAAATAGTTAAAGCACAACGGTATAAGGCACCGTGTGTTTTACTTCTTATAGGAGGAAGAGTGTTCACCAAACTTTCAACAAAGACTGAGAAATATATTTATCAAAGACTGAAAATCTTAGAACCGCTGTACTGTTAATCATTCATTTTAATCCCTTGTAATTGACTCCTCTGGATTTATAGTACAGCAATCTTAAAAAACTCTGTCTGAGACAAATGTGTGTCTACAGTTCCTCTGACAGCCAACAGAGGACAGTTAGTCATGGTCAAAGCTGATAAGAAATGAGTGTTATTTTCAACAGTTGGCAAAATTTGCAGTGGTACCCTTAAGGAACACCATGGTACACACTTCTGCTCAGTATCTCTGAGGAATCCCTGAAATAGAGGCCTTCGGTTGCAGCTGTGCAGCTCGGTGTCCCATGCTAGCTTGTGGGATGTACCGGGTGCCACTCTAGTCCTCACAGAGTACATGATTAATGACTGAACCAGGTGCTCTACCTGAAGGGCAGGTTACAAACCTCATTGCAGCTCAGGAATCTGGCCCTTTGCATGGCCATGTAGAGGCAACTGCTGGTTTAATCAGACACACTCCCTTAATGGTCCAAATACAAGGCAAAAAAGCTGTACTGTGGAAGTAGCTTTTGTGTTTAATAGGGTAACTGGGGTGAATTAGAAGAATAATTGCCTCTTAAGGGCAGGAGGTAAAAGAGGCTTGTTATTCAATTCCACACAAAAAATGGAAAAAATGAAAGATGATTCCCGTGACACTGAAATATGATGTTGTTCTTGGTGAAGCTACTCAGCTTCAGGCAGGTTAGATGATGACCATCACTGACACTCTCCAACAGAAACTTCCCAATGGAGGTCACACTACTGTCCATTATAACAATCCACAAAAGAGGATATAAAGAACTTTCATTCCTCAAGGCTTCCTGTCCTTCATTCTTGACAAAAATCTCAGAAGACATGAGACAAGGTTTCAAAGTGAGCTAAGATCCTTCCATCATGCCCTTCATTCTCTTTTTTTTTAAATCATTTTCCTATTAATACTTAACAATGAAATAGCAAAGTAACAAGACTATACTGAACTATTACAACTAGCCATCAAAGTGTAAATCTAATTTCATTCATTTGTCTTTTTGATTAAGTTGTCTAATTTGTGACCATCATTAATCTAACATCTCACAGGATGTTACACAATTTCCATACAAAAACTACAATAGTTACATTTCTACAGCATCCTGTCCATAATCAACTGACCATGAACAATAATGATTAAAAAGTGGTAATAAAGTGGTAACAACAGTGTAGTAAACTATTGTAATAAACTCTAACATGGTACAATACTCTCAAAGATTAACATTGTAATAAAACGAATAGTCGTGTTATAATTCATAATAATAATGATATATATATAATAATTAATTCATAAGTTTGTAATATTAAATTTTGTAACAGAGTATTACAAAGACAGTGGATAGCCATCTAAGCAGTCTGGAACACTATTAAGTTTTGTTGACGTCATTGAAACTTGATGTTCCACTAACAGAATATTCTATTTCCTTTCCTGAAACTACGTGCAGTAATGTGCAAATGTCTAAGGCCACCATTAGATTTGTTGTTGTAGCAATGGCACAATAACCATATATAACATATTGTCAGTGAGAATTATGACACTTTCTTTTGAAAGACAAAGCCAGTCAGTTGCTGTAGGTTACTATGGTTACTAAGGCGTAAGTATAGGTGCGCCTTTAACTAGCTACAGTAATATTATACCAGTGGAAAGTCTCTATAATGATAATAAGACTATTATTGAGTATGAGTGTGTGTATGTATGTGTGAGTGTCCCCTTTGGAATAAAACACTGATATTCAAGGGTTTCTAATAAAATGCAAATCATGGCCTTGTTGAAAAGTGTTTATAAGAGAGCTAGAGAGAGGCTACAAGCCAATAGACAATCCTGCTATGTTTTAAAATGTTATAATTCATAATAATGATTGTATATAATAATAATTAATTCATAAGTTTGTAATATTAAATCTTGTAACAATATAATAATAAATATGTATTAGTTTTGTAATAAATGTTTGAAATATTATGTCACATGCTTTTAACTGTGGAACTGTGTAAGTCCAGGGGGAAAAAAACAGTTTAAATAGCCTAAAGCGACATGAGCTCCTTTTACACCTCTTCAGTAACAGCATCTGCTGGCTTTATTTATGATGCCACTGACACTTCTACAGTCAGAAGAAGCTTGATCAGGTATGAACCACTTTCAGAAGGAGAGCAGGGTAAAAGGATAAGACATTTTAAAGCTCATAAAGATTGGAATGAAGATATATGGAAAATAGTTAATTGTTTTTCAACTCATCTATATGTTATATATGGCAATTATACCATCTGTCACACCCACAGGTGGTTCCAGCGACCAAACCCACCCTATCATGCGCACTCGAATTCTGATCATGCACTCATTTCACCGTCACTATTTAGTCACTCCCTGTTCACTCTTTTGTTGCTAAGTCACTTGGTCTCTACCTTGTCACTCGGCGTTTATAGTTAGTGCTTTTGGATTATCGCTTTGCTTACCATGTTCGACCTTGGCTCCGTTTCTCGTTTTCGCCTCTCGTCTGCTCCCTGGTTTTTCGTTCGCCCGCTCTAGTTTTACGACTCTGGACTGTTTTGACCCTGTTTTTGCCTGTCGCTTTAATAAAGTCTGCCTACAATGAATGCTGCATCTGCCTCCGACACCTTCTGGCACATGCTAGACCATCGCTAAAACAATTAAATGAATGGTACTCTAAGATTTTTTGCACAGTACATTGCATGTACATTGCAGTAAATTATAGTAAATTAATCTGTATATTAATCTGTAAATAATACGGATAAGGATAAACTTTATTGATCGCTTTGGGAGCGTTCCCTCCGGGAAATTGAGGTTCCAGCATCCGCATTACAGTACACACATAAGGAAAATATAAATTAAAACAATTAAATAAATATATATTATTATATTCAAATATAATTATATATATTTTAAAGTCTGATTGAGCTTTTAAAAACAATATTGCACATAGTCTGAATCATTGCATCTATGTTTGTGTAAATTGAAGAATGACCAACTATTTCTTCCTGTTACCCCTCCTCCCCCCTGAGAGGAGTTTGATGGCATGAGAGACAAAGCAGTTTTTCAGTCTGTTGGTCCTTCACTTTGGGGAGGAGCAGTCTGCCACTGAACAGGCTCCTCTGGTTGATGATGATGCTGTGCAGAGGGTGACTGGCATCGTCCATGATCTCCATAGTCCTTTTCTCTATCACCGTCACCAGGGAGTCCAGTTTCATACCAACCACAGAGCCTGCCCGCCTGATTAGTTTGTCCAACCTGGATATGGGGATATGCTGCCCCCCGAGCACACTACAGTGTAAAATAGGACACTAGCAACCATAGACTGATAAAACATCCACAGGAAGTACAGCCTGCTCTGTCCCATCCTGTACAGGTGGTCAGTGTTACAGGTCCAGTCCAGCTTTCTGTCCAGCTACAGCCAACTGTACTTATAGGATCTACAGCCTCCACCTCAACCCCCTAAATTAGAACTCGTCATGGTTTTGGTCTGTATCTCCCAAAATCAATGATCAGCTCCTTGGTCTTTGAGATATTGAGCTGCAGATGATTCCTGTTTCACCTATACTCATCCTCTTTATCATCCTTGATACACCCCACAATAGCTGTGTGATCTGCAAACTTCTTGATGTGACACAGCTCCGAGTTGTAGCAGAAGTCCGCGGTGTACAAGGTGAAGAGGAGAGGGGCCAGCACTGTTCCCCGAGGTGCTCCAGTGCTTAATAACTTGGAATAAAATTTTTAGTAAAGGTGTAATTTCCAACTGTATACAATGCTGTCGCTCTCTCTCTCTCTCTCTCTCTCTCTCTCTCTCTCTGTCTATAAATGTCATAACAAATGTCATAACATTGTAATAAATGCTTTTATAACAATGAAAAACTCAACAGTTACACAGTACTATGCTTGTGAGTACGTCGTAAACATCAGTGATTAAGATGTAATGTATGCTTGTAATTACACTGAAATAATATCTTGAAGACTGTGATAATGTATGCTATAACAATATAATAGTATAATACTAATAGCACAGTAAACGGTTTTGTATTTGGTATTTTGTAGGTACTTGTTATGTTACCTTTTTTACCGCTATGACAGCATGTTCTTAAGTCGTCAAAAGTTTGCGAAAACTCTGATGCACGATTTCATCCCGACATGATTTCATAATATTCCAAAGAACATCATGTGATATTACTAAATGATTATGTTCCAATGCCCCATAAATGACCGATGGGGTTTGGGTCAGGGTAATGTAAATGATTGTCTATGAGAATCAGTACTGCTTGATGGTCTTCTTTAGTCTTTAATTAGTTGTTGCAATGCTTTATGAGGTCATTTTGCACCAGTATGGCTGTAATAAAAAAATTTTATTAAGCAAACCAAGACAAATGCAAAATTAAAGAATATTTAGCTAGTGGTCTCAGATTTTTGCACCCTTTTGCATTATTCACTCCCACATGATTACATTAGATTAGATAAATACCATTAAAAACACTGGAGTTTTTGATTAGATGTATTTTTTTGCCCTGATATACATGTCTAATCACAAATTAGTTTTTTTATTGTATGTGTTATTTTTTTAGTAAAGGTAGTGAAATTAGTGAAGTACTGTGGCATCAACCTAAAGCACAAATGTCTTCTTTATATTTGCCTCCATCAAATAATGCATTGATTGCACATGGGTGCCAAAAACCTTTATATCTACCTATAACATTATTTCAAAATGTGTCTGCAGTGGGTTTGCTACATTAGGAGACCACATTATTTATGGAAGCAGCAGAAGCACACTGAAGTGAAATGTTTTAAAATGAGTGGACAGTTGAATGGCCAAATAATGCATTCAGAATTTAATGTATGTTTTTTTGATGATGGAGCATGGACGGTGAGCATTTCAGCTTACTGATTTGCAGCCAGTGTAAGTCCTGTCTGGATGCTTAATGTCTTATTGGTCGTGTTTTACACACAGAAATGGCCTTATGCCACATTTTAGTTCAAATGTTTAAATCTTTCCATCCTGACCCTTAATCCAGTTTGCAGCTAGGGTCAAGCAAAACACATCTATATGAATGCATGTTTGGCACTGGTTTGGATGAACATGTCTTTAAAAAAATATGTAGATAGTGTTGTCAGAAAACTTACAGTCTGTGTTTCAAGTAATCATGTGCTAATGCTTACTAAGCAAGCTAATGCTTACTTTTTTTTCTTCTAGGTTATGTCTGATATGACGTCTAATATGTATGTGATAAAATTTCCTAAAATAATGGCCCGTTGTGTGTGTATGTATATATATA
>JAUZST010029899.1:17314-29480 GCA_034779995.1 Parotocinclus haroldoi | reverse complement strand
GACCTGTCATATCCAAAAGCAGCCACTAGGGGCCGGTATGGTGTCAGGCTGTTGTTTGGTCCATTATAAAGCTGGACCAGAAGAGGCAGTAGAAGAAGCTGAGCTGGCAGCCATTACGGCTCTGTAGGTGTTTGTTTGTGCGGATTTGCTCGGTGTTTGTTGAGGCTGCGGATCTCCGGCTGTGCTGCTGCTGCTCCTCATGAGGGAGGCTCGTCCCTCGCTGCTGCTGGGACATGGTGGTGTTAAACATTACAGACCAGGTTAGACCAAGCCGATGTTTCTGCGCGGATCCGCGGAACGTCAGCGCTAAGCTAACGTGCTAACGGCTAACGAGCTGCGATTGTTTCCGTGAGCGCGCGCCGCCACTCGTTACAGGTTTTTTTTTTTTGGGGGGGTGGCAAGTCTTTGTTCATTTGCTAAATTAGGGTCGTTACGACCGTCGTTTTTGACTGAATGTATGCTGGGTGCAAAGGCGTTAAGGTTCCGTACGCTCGTGCGCATCCGTACGTCACCGCGATGACACACAAAAAAAAACCTCGTCTGAACCGAAGCGTCTCAGAGTCTTTAAATAAAGACTAACCCGAGATTAAACCGCACAGCGTTCTGGGTGCGACGAGGAATAATTAAAATGTTGTTCTAAAATCGTACAGAACAGCGCCCGGATAAACAAAACAATGCGTATCGGTAATCCGGACACTCCGTAGAAATGAACGGGGTTGTGCCTTAAGTGTTCCGGACAGTGCCTGTATTAGGTTTATTTTAAGTCTGAATCACATCCTGTCGATTCTAAACGATATCAATCCGATTATTTGCTGCAGATTTAAGGAAACTTGCAGTTTATAGATTTTGTTTTTGGCTGTATGATAAAATGTGGCCGTTTTTAATCTTTTATTTAACACGTAAAGGTTTCACTTTCATCTGGTGATGGCCATGACCGTGTGCCAGTCGATCGTGTGTGTGTGTGTGTGTGTGTGAGAATGAGAATGATGCAGTCTGTTCTCATAGTGGATGTGAGGAATAAAAGATCCGAGTCGTTTTGGTAAGGTACGAATCGTTATGGCGGGGCGACTGGGGCGGGGCATCTCCTAATTATCAGAGACAACCCCAGGAGGGACAAGGGGGCGAGATGGACCAAACCTGATGGACTGAACTGTGTCTGCGGGGACTGAAATGCGAAGCGAAAAGTGATGGAAGAAGGTGGTCGGGTCCGAAGCGCCCTGTTATTTTGCCCCGTGGGAAAGAAGGCAAACTGGTGGGGGGAGGGACGGCCTCTGGGGAGCTCTGGGGAGCTCTGGGGAGCTCTGGGGAGCTCTGGGACTGAGCATGAGTTTGTTGTGCAACTTGGTTTCATCGTTGAGGATGAATTTTTGATATTTTTGGAGCGTTTTCTGGGAGGCTTTGTGAATCCGGGTAAATCAGAATCCGGTACCTCTAAAGACGCCCCCTGAGGCCCGGGACGGCATGGGACGGGGCGGGCGCTTTCTTGTGCGTGCTTGGGAACGAAAAAGTAAAATACTGACTGTTCGATGTCCAAAGTGGTCAAATAAAGAATTTGTGTTTGAATCCCGCTGTGCAGCCCAGAGTGGGATCTGATCCGGGGATCTTGTACGGCCGGGGGGTGTGTGCTGCACCGACGTACCGTTTGGGGACGGGAAAAGACCCTCTGTAGGACGTATAATTAGAATAGGAAATAAACCAACAAACTGAGGCCGAGACCAGTTCTTGACCACAAACCTTTAGTATTTAAGAACTTTTTTTTCTTTTTTTTTCTTTTTTTTTTTTAAATCTGCACGTTTCTGACCGTCCTGTCTTTGGTGTCCCTCAGCCACCTCTGGTCCAGGCCGTGTTTAACCGGAACGCTGAAGAAGTTCAGCTCTATTTGCACAAGAAGGATGAAGTCAACGCACTGGTACGTGTTGATCCTCCCGAGCCCGATCGTCCGCCCGGCTTCGTACCGCTTTTTATTTTTTGTGCTTTTGTTTTTAGGACCAGGAGCGGCGCACGCCTCTGCACGCTGCCGCTTGGTTGGGTGACGTCCAGGTCATGGAGCTTCTCATTAACGCAGGTGATCCGGTCGCTCTCTTAACCTACTTGGGCGGTAAATTTAAGAATGTTTGCTCGTCAGGATAACCCGCTCTTCTTTATATTCTTTATGCTTAAACCCTCCCCCCAACACACACCCCCTCCACACACACACAGGGGCGAACGTGAACGCCAAGGACCACGTTTGGGTGACGCCGCTCCACCGAGCAGCAGCTTCCAGGAGTGAGGTAAAAATCGAGGTTTTTTTTTGTTTTTTTTTTGGTTTGAGACCGAATTCGCCCTGAGCCCCCCTCTCGAACAACAAGGAACTGGTTTGTTTTTGATCCAAAATGGTTCAGGAGCCCAAAAAAAAGGTCATTTTCAGGTGGAACCAGGAGATCTGGAGGTCCGTGCTGTGGCTCAAACCGTCCATTATGAGTAACTTCGGGAAAAAATAATGAATAAATAAAAAAGGTCGGAATTGGAAACTGATTGTTTACCTAATTAATGACTAATAAGTAAACAAATACTAAGGGAAACTATAGCAACCAGTTCGAATCGAAGGCTCGTTTGTTCCTTTTTTAAAAAATTAATTAATTAATTGATTGATAGACAGACAGTGGGCAGGGAAAACACCCTGATTGTTTTAAGAAGAGCTCCTGGGAGGACCAAGAACCAAAAAAGGGTGTCCTGGATGTAGACCTGGAACATGTCGACTAGTACGTTGGAGAAAATTAATATTCTGAAGTTAAAATGAAGGGTCGCCTTGTTTTGAGCCTTCAGTCGAGCATTGAGCAATAAATACTATTTATTTATTTATTTATTTATTTATTTATTAACGTACCCGTCGTGTACAAGGCTGAACAGTTCGATTTAAAGTCGTTTAAACGCTAAACTAAGGAACGGTGATCACTGCTCCCCTCCCTCCGTTACCCCAGAGAGCAGTGGGGCTGCTGCTGAGGAAGGGCGCCGACGTGACGGCCAGGGATAAGTTTTGGCAGACGCCCCTGCACATCGCAGCAGCCAATCGTGCCACGCGCTGCGCCGAAGCCCTGCTCACCCACGTCAGCAGCGTAAACATGGCCGACCGGACGGGCAGAGCCGCCCTCCACCACGCCGCCCAGAGCGGCTGCCACGAGGTCAGGGTCTCCCTGTTGTTTTGATTCTTTACTGTCACCGTGCACATGCAGGAGTCCTGTAATGAAACCAGTGTGGCTTCTGTAGATGGTTAAACTGCTGCTGAACCGAGGTGCCAGTCTAAATGCCAGCGATAAGAAGGAGAGGCAGCCGATACACTGGGCAGCTTATCTCGGTGAGTCGCCCTCAATCAATCAGCCATCTCATTTACACAGCTCTACAGGATCGGGAAACCCAGGGTAACAGTGGCAAGGAGAAACCCTAAATGTTAGAATGGAGAAACGCAAAAAGGGAGCCGACCTGCTAAAGCGTTTAAGATCTGAGTTACGTAAAGAGATGTGTTTTTTGGAGGATCATTGGTTAAATGGACACAAATAATAATAAATTAAAGGTATTGTAAAGTCCACTTGATTTCAGTGATCGAATAAATAAAGAACGGAAAAGCAGTTTGTGGTATTATAGTTATTGAATGGCATCAACATTATAATTAATAAACACGAAGGAAAAAATGGGGTTATAAATTCGAGAAATGGAAAAACGCAACAAATAATAAACGATATGGGAAAGAGAAAATTGGGGAAAGTGTACCAAAAAAATAAACTGATGTAATTTGTTGGTAGATATAACATTTCTAAAATATATATATTTTTTAAAAAATGGTATGTTTGAGCGTAATAAAGTAGAAAATATTTAACGTAATGGAGTATAATTTGACATTTGCAGTGCAGTTTGAATAGAATTTAATGCGAATATAATAAAATGGAATGATAATAATTACTAAACGCATTATATTTAGCAGTTGAAAATATGGCGCGATAGAAAAACGAGTAAATCATTTAGTGTTACAGTAAATGGTTAGTAAACGTGAAAAAAAAAACAAAAAAAACAAAACGTAGCACCGATAATAAAATGGAGTGCGATGATGGTTAAGGTGGAGGAGAACCTTTAAAAAAAAAGAAAATGTATGACGAGTTGTGTATAATTGTGTGTGTGTGTGTGTGTGTGTGTGTTAGGTCACCTGGAGGTGGTGAAGCTCCTGATGTCTCACGGTGCGGATAAGAGCTCGAAGGATAAGCGAGGTTACACTGCTCTCCACTCTGCTGCCGCCAGTGGCCACGTGGACGTGGTGAAGTTCCTGCTGCGTAACGGAGCCGAGGTCAGGGCGCAGGTCTTGAAATTGGCTCAGCTAATTAAATGCTGCAGCTGTTAGTACTCTGGTGAGATGGAGCGCTGCACAGCAGTACAAAGTTTCTCGGTCCGTTTCCGCAGATTGACGAACCCAACGCTTTCGGTAACACGGCTCTGCACATGGCCTGCTACATGGGCCAGGAGGCCGTAGCCAACGAGCTGGTTAACCGCGGTGCCAATGTTAACCAGCCCAACCACCGAGGCTTCAGCCCGCTGCACCTGGCCGCCGTGTCCACCAACGGCGCCCTCTGCCTGGAGCTGCTGGTCAACAACGGGGCCGACGTCAACATGCAGGTGGGCTCTCGAGAGCGGAGTGCTGGTCGTGGGCGGAGCTTGGCGACGATCGGGGGCCACGTGGGTTTTGATTCCAATTTATTTCTGTCTTTAGAGTAAAGAAGGCAAGAGCCCTCTGCACATGGCGGCCATTCATGGACGCTTCACTCGCTCCCAGATCCTCATTCAGAACGGTAACGCTGCACGTACACACACACGCGCGCACACACACACACACACACACACACGGTCCTAGGCCTATTCAGAATGGATTCGTTTATCAGGGATCGTCTGTGAGTGAGCGAGCCTCAACAGCCAATCAGAACCTGG
Source organism: Parotocinclus haroldoi (assembly GCA_034779995.1). Lineage (NCBI taxonomy): Eukaryota > Metazoa > Chordata > Actinopteri > Siluriformes > Loricariidae > Parotocinclus > Parotocinclus haroldoi. The sequence continues at coordinate 24,530 of JAUZST010029899.1, read as the reverse complement.
GGAGAAGGAGAGATTCAATCAGGGGTGTGTGTCACGGTTGCCAGGTCCTCTTATTCTTAGATTTTAGGCCTTATTGTTTTGTTGCACTCCTTACAAATATTGCTAGCAATGGATTTCAGGTGGGATCTGGCAACCCAATGCGGAGTCCTAACCGTCAGTTCTGGTATTTGCTGTGAATTTAATGCGTTTCAGGCTTTTATAGAATAGAGAACGTGTGAAAGCTAAAATGTAATTGTGGAAGCGTAATGAAAGAAGTCGTCGAGTGTAATTTGGCGGTAAATGGGCGATTTTAAAATGATGAACGTGCTCGAAAAGGGAGAGGGAGCCTCCCGTCATTTTTGGGATCAGGATCGTGTAAAAATGGAAAAGGGTAAGGTAAGCGGGGTGATGTCAAGTTAAATACAGGCCGTGCTAAAATAAAACGCAGAATGACGCCAATCTAAAGAATATAACAACAAACGTAGCGGGTGACCTTCAGTGGGGACCGATAATTAATTGGGGAGTATGCACTGGTTTTGTTTATTTTTAAGCCTTATTGCTGAGAGTGATGGTGGTGAATAAAGTGATCCCCTCTCTTCCTTCTCCCAGGCGGAGAGATCGACTGCGTGGACAGATTTGGCAATACCCCTCTTCACATCGCTGCTATGTTCGGCCACGAGCTGCTCATCAGCACCTTAATGACGAACGGTGCCGATACAGCCAGGTGTGTGTGTGTGTGTGTGTGTGTGTGTGTGTGTGTGTGTGTGTGTGTGTGTGTGTGTGTATATGATGATCTTAACCCGCGTTAGTACAAACTAATACCGGATCATCTTCAGTTCAGTCGCTACAAACTCGTGAACCCAGAGTAAGAGGGGGGAAAAGAGGGTGACCTCTTTTGTCACCTTTGTTTTTAGGCAAGGGATTCACGGGATGTTCCCACTGCACTTAGCCGTGCTCTACGGGTTCTCGGACTGTTGTCGTAAGCTTCTCTCCTCAGGTACGTGCCAATCCGTTACCCTGTAACTGTGTTCAGGGCCTTTGTTTAACACTCTATAGGATGCTTTCATCAACTGTGTGTGTCTGTGTGTGTCTGTGCCTGTCTGTGCCTGTCTGTGCCTGTCTGTGCCTGTCTGTGCCTGTCTGTGCCTGTCTGTGCCTGTCTGTGTGTGAGCAGGTCAGCTGTACAGCATCGTGCTCTCGATGAGCAAAGAGCACGTTCTATCAGCCGGCTTCGACATCAACACTCCGGACAAGTTCGGGAGGACCTGCTTACACGCTGCTGCCTCCGGAGGGTCAGGACACGCCCGTGCCATGAATTAAAAAGGCTCAGCGGGGCCGTTCGTCACGGTTTATCACAGCTTAACGGTGTTCTGTACGCTCTGTTCCCCCAGAAACACTGAATGTCTGAATCTGCTGCTGAGCAGCGGCGCCGACATGAACAAAAAAGACAAGTTCGGAAGGTACGAACGCTTTGCCCTACACCACCGCTTTGTGATGTGTGTAGGGTGTCGTGACGTGTGTGTGTGTGTGTGTGTGTGTGAGAGCAGGACTCCTTTGCACTACGCGGCTGCTAACAGGAGGTATCAGTGTGCGGTTATTCTGGTGGGATTGGGAGCGGAGGTTAACGAGCCGGACCGTTCGGGATGCACACCTTTACACTACTCAGCTGCTTCTACAGCTTTCTGCAGGTAAAACACACACACACACTTGTTATACATGTATTTGGGGACTCCATCCTTGCTTTTTTTTTTTTTTAATTATTTTTTATTTATTTAAATTATTATTATTTTATTTTATTTTTTTAATTTATTGCTGAGATTTACTTTATTTAGCTGTTTTATTCAGGCTGAGAAACTTCAGATCCCTCGGCAGTTGCCGGGCAGATTAGCTTCTAAGGGTTCTGTGGGCTTCCAGAGTGATTGACAATTTCAGTCAATAGTATTTCCTTATTGTCTCTCTGTCTCTCTCTCTCTGTCTTTCTTTGACTTGTCTCTGTCGCGTGACCCCTGTCTATCCGGTCTGTCTTGCTCATGTTCTTTGTCTCTCTGTGTCTCTCAGGTTGGACCGAGCCCAGCAGAGTCCAGAGGATGGAGAGAAGGAATCGTACATGTACATGCTGTTATATAAACACACACTGGCCCATCTTACAGTGCTTACAGTAACTACAGGTCTTAATAACTGTGTGTGTGTGTGTGTGTGTTCAGGTGTGTGGAGTACTTGCTGGATAACGGAGCAGATCCGTGTTTGTGTAACTCTAAGGGCTACAGCCCCGTCCATTACGCCGCTGCTCACGGGAACAAGCAGAGTCTGGAGCTGGTGAGAGATCCCTCACTTTCCCTCCTTCAGACGGCTTATTTATCTTATTTATACGTCTTATTATTTTATCCCTCTGTTAGCTACTGATGACGTCCATTAACATATCAGGAGGTGCCGAGAGCGGCGCCCCCGTCAGTCCGTTACACTTAGCGGTGAGTACGCCCCCCCCTCCCCTCCCCCCCACGCTTACCGCCCTGTAAGTAGTCCTTATTTAAACCCGACTCTCCGTCCCTGTGCAGACCGAAGCCGGCCACTGGGAGTGCGTGAGCGTGCTGCTCGATTCGGGGGCGCGGGTCGACGTGTGTGACTCGGCAGGGCGCTCCGTGCTCTACGTGACCACCCAGAGGGGTCGCGCTCGGTGCGTGGAGCTCCTGCTGGGCCAGTCGGCGTCCTGTTTGCTCACGGAGCGCCGCGATCGGTGGAACCCTCTCCACGTCGCCGGTAAGATCAGAAGGATTCATGGATAACGTCGGGAGTAGTGTAACTCTAACTCGTGTGTGTGTGTGTGTGTGTGTGTGTGTGTGTGTGTGTGTGTGTGTGTGTGTGTGTGTGTGTGTGTGTGTGTGTGTGTTACAGCTGCTAACGGGCACGCGGACTGCCTACACATGCTGCTCTCCAGCGAGGAGGATCCCGAGCTCCCCAACGTCCCGGACGCAGAGGGACAGTGAGTCTCCGCCCACACCGTTTCTTTATGTTCTGACTCCTCCCAATTTTCCGAGTTATTAATAGTTACAGCGTTGGTACCTTGTGGTTCTGTCGCTTTAACGGGTGGCATGAGGGCGTGTTTATGATCATGACAAATCCGAAAATCCCTCATACGTCCGCGTCTGCGCCCCGTCCAGGACTCCTCTGATGCTGGCCGCGCTGGGGGGTCACACCGACTGTATGCTGATGCTGCTAGAACTGGGAGCCTGTCCCGATACCGGAGACCGACGAGGACGAACGGCCCTGCACCGGGCGGTCGGTCTTCATCACAGCAAATAATCAGCAACTACAGAAACCCGAAACGTGCTCGTGTTCCACTCAAACGCCCCCTCCCTCCCCACCCCTCTGCTCTGTAGGCGCTGCTCGGTTGGGAGGACTGCGTGACCGGCCTGCTGTCCCACGACGCCACGCCGCTGAGCAGAGACGCCCGGGGTCGTACCCCGCTCCACCTGGCTGCTTCCTCCGGCCACGCCGAGATTCTGTCCGGACTGTTGTCTTCTGCCGCCCACGCCCATCCTCACCACCCCCTGACCGACTGCCAGGGCTTCACCCCCGCGCACTGGGCGGCCTATCACGGTCAGGATCCGACCCGAACCTCGCGTAACTAGAACCGGGTCGAGGATCCAGCTAACGGTTCCCCTCGTGTTTTTGGCAGGTCACGAGGACTGTTTGGAAGTTTTACTTGAACTTAAACCATGTAGTATCCAGGAGGGAAATCCCTTCTCCCCACTGCACTGTGCTCTGTAAGTCGTCTCCTTACTAACCCACACACACACACACACACACACACACAGAGGAGCGTTCATAAATGACCATGGGTCCCGTTTTAGGATTAATGGCCATAGTGGTTCTGCTGAGCTGCTCCTGAATTCAAGTTTCGGACCCTCACTGGTCAACGCCAGGGACACTAAAGGAAGGTCTGCAGAATTTTACTTTCCTAATGATGTTTCACCTCCCTGTATTTGCAGTGTGTAACTGTGTGTGTGTAACTGTGTGTGTGTAACTGTGTGTGTGTAACTGTGTGTGTGTAACTGTGTGTGTGTAACGGTGTGTGTGACTGTGTGTGTGTGTGTGTGTGTAGGACTCCCCTCCATGCTGCCTCTGTAGCCGAGGACGTCTCTGGGCTGCTCCTGATCCTTCGTACCGGAGCCGATATCGACGCCGTGGACCACTCCGGACGTTCCGCTCTCATGGTGGCCGCCGACAAGGGCAAGAGCGGCGCCGTGGGTAAGGTTTCTTGAATATTTAAAAAATAAAACGCGTTGGCATTTTGTCAGAATCCTGGTATTAAGGTAAATCGAGGGAAGTAACCGAGCCGCTTTTATTCGAGGGTTACAAGAAAAAGACACTTGGTGGCCAGTAGAAACTGTGTGTGTGTGTGTGTGTGTGTGTGTGTGTTTCAGCTCTGTTGCTGCACAGAGCCAAAGCTGACCTGTCTCTTTTGGATGTAAACAGAAACACTGCCCTCCATCTCGCCTGTAGCAAGGTACGATCAGAGCTGAAAAACGAAGCCGCTCTCTTCCGTCTGAAATGTACAAGGACGTAATTTGTGATTACAGGCCCACGAGATGTGTGCCATGCTGATCCTGAAGGAGATCCACAGCCCCATTCTCATCAACGCCACCAACAGCATGCTTCAGATGTGAGCACTCTCTTCCTAAACACGTAAACAGTAAACGGGTCCGTCCTTTTCCCCCCTGTATTTTATTCACTCCGTCTTTCTTAGGCCTCTTCACATCGCGGCCCGGAACGGTCTGGCCTCGGTCGTTCAGGCCTTGCTGAGTCGTGGGGCGACGGTGCTGGCCATGGATGAGGAAGGTGAGGAAGGGCAGAAGGGGGGGACGGTGGTTATGCTAGGTCCCCTAGGACCCGGGTTCAAACGCTGCGCCGTAGATGATCGCTACGCTGTGTGTTTAGGGATCGCTCGTATTTATTGTTTTATAGATTTAAGGTTTAAAAAAAAATAAGGAACGATCTCCCATCGAAACGAAACTGGCGGGATGTTCGCGTGCTTGGGCGGGGCCAAAAGTGTTGGGCCGCTACTATTGCCGTGTTTCAAGAGCTGTTGCAGTTCCGTCAGGAAGTGTAGCTCTAGTTCTAAAAGTTAAAATTGATTTTTTTTTTTTTTTTTTGGATACGCTTTGTATTACTTTTCTCTGGCTTAGTTTCAAAATGTTCCAGTATGCCACCCTGTAATCGTGAATGTGCCCGATTTTGTTGTTTCAGGCCACACCCCCGCCCTGGCGTGCGCCCCGAACAAGGCGGTGGCCGACTGCCTGGCTCTGATCCTGTCGACCATGAAGCCTTCCTCCTCCGGCTCCGCCTCTTCCTCGCCTTCGTCCCCCAGGCTGAACCTGCTCAAGCACTGCGGCATCACGGCCGCCTGCCCACCTTTGCCCAGCAGAGGCCTCCGGCGCCCCTACGGCAAGGATCGGCACGGGGCCTCGTTCGGTCTGGACGGCTGCCTGACCGAGTGAGACGAGACTCGCTCTGTGTGCGCTCACTTTCTCCCTCTCTCTCTCTCTTTCTCTCTCCCTCCCTCTCTCTCTCTCGTTTAATATGCAATGCCAGCCACATGACCCCCGTCATCACCGCTTATTTATTTTAGGTAGAATATTCCAAGCCATTTTTAACGGTTAACTTAAGCCCGGTGACCATGGTTACGCTTAGTGTTATGTTTATACGCGGCTGTGTGGGGTTTTAGGAACCATGGCCCCGTGTGAGGATTTACACTAGCATGAAGGTGTGGGCCATGGCCTTAGATGGTCGTGTGTGTGTGTGTGTGTGTGTGTGTGTGAGAAAGAGAGAGAGAGGGAGATCAGATTTCCATCCCATACTTGATCCTTGCTTTTTAAGCGTGTGCACTGTATGTCAGGTGCAATCAAAATTCAGCACAAAAAGGAAAAAAAAAAAAGAAAAGAGAAACCGTTTTTGACAAGGGAAACCGTACAACCTTAAGCCAAACGACCAATGACCTCTGTGTTCGGAGGGTCGATCGGTGCATGTTTACTGTAGGGTGTGTATGTGGGGGGGGAGGGAATAAGTGGGGACTTTGCAATAGGTTTAATACCCAACATGTAGAGCTGGAGCAATTTTGAGATCCCACTTTTAATCCGAGGTGGGGGAAAAACCCGCGCCGTTTCATACGAACCCTGCCCGGCATGGCGCTTTCAATTCGGAAATTCTAAATTCGCTCCTGGTCCGCGTCGCCGGAGGGGAGGTCCAGAACCTGTCCCGCTGTCTTCCTGGCACTGGGGGGGTGGCGGCATTGATGGATTGGATTAAAATTTTTTTTTTTTTTAAGACTTACCTTTCCAAAGCCGGGCCAGTAGGGGTCGCTGTTACATCCTCTGGACGTGAACCTGGATCCCAATCTGATGTTTAATCTGTTCAAACTCCAGACTTGATCCTTTTTCTTCCCATTTATACCCGGGGAGGGGGGAAATAGGGGGAATCTTTCATGCACTAAAACCCAAACTTCTCCCAGGTCCTACTGATCAAAACGATAAAGCGGTGATCGAAAAGCAAAGGAATTCTTTAAAACCCGACTTACAATGGGTTAAAACGGGACGTAAAACCTCTTTTTGCTAGTTTTTATGACCCCTGGATTTCTTGGGTCGTTATTTCTATAAATAAAATAAAATCCGATTCTACGGCTAAACAATTCGGCCGTTTCCCGGCGTCTGTCCAATGCACTCCGTACCCGGCTGTGGGCCCCCCTGGCTGGCCCGGTTCGTATGACGGTCGCGTTTTGTTCCAGCTGGCATTTCGGGGATCGTGCACTAATATTAGCGAGCGGTAACGGCGCGTCCCGCGAGGTGCCCCAAAGCACAAGCACGGCGCTGACGCTCTGCACTCAGAATGTCGGGACCGCCGGTTACCCGCCCTGGTTTTGGGTAGATGGGTTGCAGGCTGCTAGCTCGGACCTTGTCGTTCGTTCCCAGTGGACCGCGTCGAAACGTCTCGTTGTGTTGAGCTGCTTTCGCAGTGCCTTTTCGCACCCTTTCAGTTCCGCCACTCTCAGCTTCTCCGCTCGACGCGTCTGTGCGCTACGTGACGTCGCTCAGCTTTAATTCGGATTATTCAGACGCCCTCCCCGACCCCTACGCCGGACCCCTGACCAAAGTGCGATCCTATAACGAAACGATGGATTACATGAAGCACAGCCCAAACCCAAACAACCCCCCCCCCGGGGGGGGGGGGGGGGGGGGGGGGG
>JAUZST010029899.1:0-17304 GCA_034779995.1 Parotocinclus haroldoi | reverse complement strand
CACCCCAAACCCCAACCCCCCCCCCCCCCTTTTTTTTTTTTTTTTTTTTTTTTTTTTTTTTTTTTTAAACACACTTGTTTTCTTGTCTAAACTACTAAATGCTTCCTTATTGCCAAAGGTCGATTCATTGTTCGGTGTACAACAAACGTGCTTCCTTTTCATTTTACCTACATCGAAGCCGGAATAATTCGGGAGGCGGGAGGGGGGGGCAAAATGCGGACATGCAATATTTTGCGCAACGTGTAAAGAGACAATCAGTCGAAAGGGCTTTTTATTTCCTTTATTCTTACGACGTTAATTCTCGAGATCGATTCGTCTCTTACTTTGCTTTACATGTTACAGATCGGTATGGGTCCGCGGACCGAAGCCATGAGAGAGAGAGAGAGAGAGAGAGAGGCCGAGTCCGCCGGGCCGTCTGGGCCGCCGTGGGGACGGAATGGGGCAGCCGTCGCCCTGTGTTTTAAGGAATAATTTTGTACGTACTTCATGGGTGGGAATGATCAGACCGCAGAATAATTATTACGCTCAGTCAGTCGTTTATGGTATCGCAGTAATAACTGATGTTTAAATCGCCTGCAGGGCTGGAGCACCTAAACATGCAACCTCCTTAAAAGAATCCCTTTAGCTATGTTTAGGGTAAAGCCCTAACGATTCTGACGGCATTAAAGTAGATTTGCACTGAGGGAAGGAACGAGGGCTTTATAGGAGTATAAAAGCATCTTTGATAATGATTAATAATAATAATAATAATAATAAGTGTAACTGATGGATTCTAAGTTATAACAGGGACAGAATATTAACCTATAAATCGGATCATTAATTCAAACTGGTGCCATAGTAGTCCTGCCGTTTCATATCTGTGTGTGTGTGTGTGTGTGTTGTGACTGTAAGAAAAATGGGTGTTGTCGTGATTTAAATTGCGTACGAAAGCGTTTCGGGATCGCCAAAGTAACATCTGAAGAGTAAGAGCGGTCCTGCCAGGCGCTCGTTATTCTTAGTAGAGGGTCTGAAGCCATCTGGAAGCCTTTTGCTTGGGCTGCTGCCGTTTGATTTTTCGTCCCTTTCGTCCCGCGGCGGTAAATTGGCGCCTTCTACGTCCCGTTTCAGGAGCTCGAAAGTGTGAGCAGGGAGGCTTTTTTTTTTTTTTTTAATTTCTTTTTTTTTTTTAAAGCATCGCCTCTGGCACGGGCGAATAATAAACGAAGGGCCGCCTCCTAAAGCTGGGCGTCAATCGCTAAACGCTTCGTAATTGGGTGATTAAATCGTAGCTGTTGTTTTTCGTACGCTTGATCCTCCGGAGGGCGGCGACGACTGACGGAATGTTGGAATTTTACCTCATGACTTTACTTGAAGACGCCTCTGTCTAGGGCAATAGTAGTTTTTTTTTGGGGGGGGTGAATTCACGCGACAAACTAATTATCTTATCGATCCAGCGATTTGCCTTAAGAGGAAACGGCACACGCCGTGTGCAAGCACTTGGGTTTGGCGAACGTTTCGGGTCTCATATCTGCGGGCCGCCGGGTGGCCCTGAAGCACACGGCGTCCAAACGGCCACCCCGGGGCGGGGCGCGGCGCAGACGGGATTCAGGTTTTTTTGTTGGGTTTTTTTTGTTGCCGTTTGTAACCTCATTATCTCTTAGCCAAGCGTATCCTCCCTCCACCGGCTCACCGCCTCGGGACCTAATCCTGTCCGAACAGGACTCCGGAAACGTCCTCTAAGTATTGAGACGCGTTCTAATCCGAGTCTCGTGCACTGACCCGCGCCCCCTGGGGGTGGGGGTGGGGGGTGGGAGGGTTGTTGGGTGGCGTCCCTAACAGTAACAGTACTCTGCATTGTATCGACTGAACTTTACCTCAAACCCCGTATCCGTTAGCTCCACTACGTTCAGCATGTGATTCGGGCGCGGCGCCACGAGGCCTTCGGTAGAGTACGGAACATTTTAGTCCGTTTAAAAAAAAAAAAAAAAAATGTACATATTTTAAAAAAAATCAGCGGGTGCTCTTTGAACTTTTGATGTCCTTCCCTTCAGACATGGGGGGAAAATCTGACCCATCATCGCTTCCTTTTGGCTCATGCCATCTGTACGTACAGAGCTTGGCTCTAGATGGCGCTGCTGGACCCGCGGGAGGCCTGGCCCGGCGTTTTGGAGCGTTTGGAGCTCCTGTTAGGAAACTCTAGATTTAATCGGTCGACGGACTTCTTGTCTGTGTGAAAGGTTGCCAGATTTCTCCCAACCTACCCTTTGTAGTTATAAGCTTTATAGCAGGCTGTCTGGGTTAAAACGTAAAAACATGGCAACCCTGAGTCTAGTTAGTCAAATAAAGGTTTTATTTTTTTTTTAAAAAAAAGGGCTGTTTGGCTCTGTGCGTACTTTATTTTTTGGAATAAATTAAACCCCTTAATTAGCACAGCCTGATTAGATTGATCTCTCGCACCATATTGGAATCCCTTTAACCTCATGATCGTTCATCAGTGACCAAAGCTATGCACGAGCGTTTCTCTAAAACACGAATGGAATCACGAGCTCGGAAACGATTTTATCCTGCGATGCCGCTCCGTGGGGCATGCTGCTAGTCCGCCCGCGTCTTAACGGCGTATCCCGCCGCGTGCTAAATCCGTCTGGGTGGGGGAGGGGAGGGGGGGGAAATGTTGTGCCTTTTTGTTCTACATGCCACAGGGTACGGTCTTCCACCTTTCAGTGAGCCTTACGAACGAACAACTGGTCTACAGGAAAGAGTAGGGGGGGGGGACAAAAAAAACACACACAAAATAAAAAAAGGAATCTCCGCCGATTTACCGCGTCGCCCTCGGCGAGCAGGAGCCTCGAAAAAGTGGCAAAATCTGTAAATCCCAAACGCAATCTCATGCTAGCTAGCGACCCTAGGGGGGGTGGGGACAGCGTAGTTTAACAGAAGCGTGAAGTGGTAGTGATTTTTTTTTTTTTTTTAGCCGCGTGTCCGTGTGGTCTTGCTTTGAACTTTGGTCGTGTACCGTGTCTCGTGGAACGTCCGCATGAATCGTCGTGACCTCGTCGTAGTTTGAAACCCCAGACCGGATTTAGATCGAAAGTGCAATAAGTTTGTGCACCCTAGCATTCTTACTGGAGGGGAGGGGGTGGGGGTCTGCGTGACGACCTCACTCTTGTTGTTGTTTGTTGTTGTTGTTGGGGTTTTTTTTTTTCCTCCTTTTTAAAAAATATATATCTATATATTTGTGAGAGTTCTTATTCGTACCGTCTGGCTTTGCCGTCATGAAAGTGGCACTTTCTCGTGGAATGTATAAAGACTGTGACCGGACGCTTGTAGAAGTTAGAGCGTGTCCGTTTTGTGATTGGTCCGTGGCTGTGCCGGTGTAGCGCCTCCGTTTTTACCGATTGACCTCGCCCGTGGGGAAGCGTTCTGGGGCTCGGGACTCTTCCGCCCCCTACGCTTTCGTGGTTTGCTTTAACCAAAAATGGACCGCGTCATTAGGGCCGGGTTACCTGGAAGTAAAACCTGATCTCAATTACAGATCGAAGGGATCAGATCTCCCGGCGTCTCCGGTTGGATCCTGCAGCAAATCAGGCGTGGCATCACCCGGCTCTGATCGGGGTACGAAAGGGAAAGGTTATGTTTACTTTAGGAGGTTTTTGTTGCCCCAGGTTACAGGAAATGAGCTCGGCTGGTTTAACGTTACTGTTCTCGTAGAGCGGGGCGTGATCTCCTCCCCAAAATAACAGGCTCCTTTATATTCAAAACCCCGCCTCAAGCGGGCAGTCCAGGCGTGCAAGGTGTGCGGGGACAGGCTAGAACCTACCCCAGATTCAGCGGGTACGGGCGGTGGTGCTAGATGGCGCTGCTGTACCCGCCCACGTCAGGCCTGGCCCAGCCCGGTTTGGAGCTCCTGTTAAGAAGTCCAGATTTCTTGTCTGTGCTGAAGGTTGCCAGATTTCTCCTAACCCACCCTTATAAACCATATATGAATATATATATTTATAGCTGACTGTCAGGGTTAAAACTCAAACACATGGCAACCCTAAGTCTCTAGTAAGTCTGATAAAGGTTTAAGAAGAAAAAGGAAAAAAAAACACTGTCGGCGTTTCTTTTTTTCTTTTTGTTTTTTTTTTGCCCAGATCACGTCCCGCTCCTCGGTGTCTGAACCAATCCTGCACTAGACATTCCAGAAAATCCGGTTTGGACATTCGGCTGCGGTGGTTATGAACCAAAAACGTTTTGCGCCTCTACCTGCTCGGGCCGTCGCCTTCTTCGACGAGCGAGTACGCAAAATAAAAGTAGCGTTTTTACGGCCAAGGACCAACCTATGACCTGGTTTTGCTTTTTAATCCTTAAAAAAAAAAAAAGCAAACAAGCAATACGATTCAGAGGCAGTTCTGTGTGTGTGTGTGTGTGTGTGTGTGTGTGTGTTGCTGTTTTGGGTCGCTTTTTTCGGGCTCGTGCGTTTTTCTTCTGTGGCACCTTACCCAAACACCCTCTGCTCGTGTCTGAACGCTGGGTTTCGGCACCGAGAGCCTTACTTCAGTCGGACTGAATGTGAATTTGCTGAGGACAGGATTTCACGGGCCGTTTGGAACGGACCGCCGAGCGGCTCCCAGACGCCGCGGTTACAAAACGTACCCGGCTCAGACGTGGCGTTAAAATGAAGGCCCTTGTTTCCCGGGCCGGACGTGTTGGCGGCGCTGGGTGAACTCCAGCAGCGCTGCTACGTCTGAGCCCGTGGCGTCGTTTGCGCGTGGATGACCTTGCGTGTGAATGTGTGAAGCGGGGGGGTCGCGTCGGACCCTCGTATACCTCATCGGCATATCTGCAAATACTCGCGTCGTGTTTTAAGTTGGAGGCGATGCCATCACCAGCATGTGCTCGAAGCCTGGGACCACAGCGGGGGCCAGGGGGCGCTCTCGTTCCCTTTCGAAGCCCCGCTCCAGCCAAACGCGCCATGACTCGTTCGCTTTACACACATCTGCCTTCGCTTAAAGCCCAAACCGGAGTGGGATTTTCATTTCTCGAGGAGTAGCATTTATTCCTACCTCTGCGCTCGGTGGGTCGGGTCGGGTCGGGTCTCGCCCCGCCCGGGTACACGTTCTAGTGAGCGGGGGCCGACATAAACGGCGTGAGCGTGTAGCGTACACACAGCATCGTACCACTGGAATGTGAAGCCAGACTCTTCGATTAGTTTCGGGGTTTTTTTTTTTTTTAATTTAATTTTTTTACATTTTTAAATCATGCTTTCACCTCTAATGATGTCACGTCGCCCACTGCTCGCCTCTGATCTTTCACGGGGGAGGGCGGGGTGTAGAGGAGGAGGAGGAAGAGGAGGGGGGCGGGGGCGGGGGGTGTTGGTCGGGGTTCCGTTCGTACCCTCGTTTTCTCGGCGTTACGTTTTTCACTGTGAGCCCTCCGTATAAAAGTTTACAGCTCCGGGCGAGATTCTGGATTCCCAAGTTCGGCGGGGCCCGGGGTGCTGCCGGGGGGCCCGGGAAGGGCGCGAGTCGGCGCCGTCTACCTGTACAGACGGGGTACTGCAATCCCCGAAGCCTTACGTCCTTTAAAACCGTCGATAAAACAAATGATGTGACCCGCCGTAGCCGCCCTCGAGCACGGACAAAGGGCAACGTTTTCATCTCTGGCTCACCCCGACGCCCCACCCCACCCCGCGTTCACACCGAGCCCCTAGCCGTGCCCCCCCCGAAAACCTCAAGCCATTCATTTCTGTGTGACGATGCAATCCTGAAAGCACTTTGCCTTGTTAATTCCTAGTAGGAGCTTGTAAATGGTGACTTGTTACTAACAGATGTGAACATCTGTACGTGTATTTAAACTAAAGAAGGAACATTTATTCATAAGCGTTTCAAATTTGGTATTATATGAACTCGGTCTCTCTGACTTTAAAATACGAGCAAAATGACAACACTTTTTTTTTTTTTGTTTTTGTTTGTTTTGGTTTTGTTTTTTCGCGTTGCCAGTTTCATAATATGCTGCAGCCAGTAGGTCTCGTCTTTCAGTATTGTGGCTTAGGATTGGTTCTGTTTCAAATAAAGTGCTATTGCTAAATAAAATCTGCTCCCGTGTTTCTTAAAGCTGCTTCGAAAGTTCATGGAACGTAAGAAATGAGGTGGGATTTTTTTTTTTGTTTGTTTTTTTTGGGAGCCCAAAAGGACAGGGATTCGTTGCGAAATGAAAAAGCTTTGTGTCGTGGGTTGCCTTTACAGCGTTTATCCCCCTCCCGGTTTGGCGTTGATTTAATTTAGAATATTTTCTTTAAAACATCCCAACAGGGTAGAACCTTTATAAAAATAAATCGGTTCTATTAGCGCTGTTAATGAATTCTTAATGTTAAGACCATGTCTTGCCATAATTCACCGTACCAAACGAGCTTTGTTTTCAGACGCCGACGTTGGTTTAATCCATTATATTCACATTTTTTCAAATTGATTTTATTGACGATAAAAGAAACGGTAAAATCCCGAACATTCATCCATCCGGTTTTTGTAACATTTCATAAGCGGAATCCCCCCCCTCCCCTCCCCTCCTTTGTAGGCGGGGGCACCCCGGGTCCAGGTGAGACGGCCCTCATCGCGGAGCGACTCGGTTCGCAATCCTGCCCGGTTTCTCCAGTAAGTGTGTGTGTGCTGTCCGGGGGTGCCCCCGCCCCGACTGCCACGTCGCAGCCCCACGGTTCGGTTCCGGAGTCGTGACCATCATGGAAAACGTTTCTGATCGGTAATTATCACAAGGGGGGAGGGGGGGGGGAAGCATAACGAGGAACGAATTAAAAGGCCAAAGAAAACGGCGCCACCCCAAACGGTTCCGTCGTTTCGGCGCCTGAGCCACGCCCACACCCCTCGCTCATTCCCCCGCTCAGCCGTCCCCCAAATTCACAGCGATGTCCTCCTCGAAGAGGGCTATGCACAGCATGATGGCGCCCCCTGTGATCAGGCCCAGGCTTTGCAGTAGGAACCTGGCTAGAGGACCGAGCGCCCCGTGCTCCCCATGCAGCATCTCCGGCATCTGGTGAAACCCAAAATCAATTCGTCAAATACAAACCGAAACCAAAAGGTTTATAGACAAAGGAGCTCGTTCTTCTACTAAGATCAGACCGGGCACCTCAAAGGCATGACTGCCCACTTTCTAGGGATTTCCCCTGACGGGGGGCGGGATCATCCCTCTGCGTTGCCACGGCGACCCCTGTTGAGTCCTGTGCCGAACCACACCTAAAATCTGGTTGATTTTCCAAACACGAGGATCGAAACCTCTTTGCGTTTCCCTATTTTTGCTCCCCGTGTGCCCCGCTTCGTGTGCCCCGCCCCGTGTGCCCCGCCCCGTGTGCCAACCTCTACCCATGACTGCTACCAGTTTCCTCACCATGTCAGTCAGAGCTACGTAAAGGAAAACTCCGGCGGTGAGCGTCAGGATCCAGGGCGAGAGCTGCGTCCACTGGTGACCCAGAACGGTGCCCACCAGCGCGCCCACGTAACCCAGCAGCACCGAGAGCAGGCTGAAGAGCGCCACCTTACGGACGGGCCAACCCGCAGCCATCAGCATGGCCAGATCACCTGGTGGACGATACGAACAAACAGCGAATAAAAACAAGCCCAGGCTCGGGCAAACAAAAACAAATGGCATCGTACCCAGCTCGTGAGGAAGCTCGTGGCAGAAAACGGCGATGGTGGTGCTGATCCCGCCCGTCAGGCTCTGAGAAAAGGCCACACCTGAACAGGAGAGAGGGAGAGAACATCAGACGGGGGCACCCCTGGGTCTGCTTAAGCCACCTAGGTTTGTTTGTAGATTTACACACCGATGGCCAGACCGTCTGTCAGGTTGTGTATTCCGTCTCCCATGATGATCATCCAGGCGATGGTGCCGAGGCTGGACGAGCCGTGGTCCGGACCTCCATGAGAGTGACCGTGACCCGACTCTGAGCTCTGGGTCCGATCGTCGTGAGAAGAACCTGCACCAACCAAGGATTAACGATTTAAGTCTCAAAGGTTCGTTTTGTACTGCAGGACTGTTTCAAACTCAAACTAAAAAAAGATTCTTCTTTCAGGAAGTATTTCAGAGCACAGAAATAAATACTAAATACTAAATACTCCATCATCCTGAAAGCGAGTCGTACCCTCCAGCGCCTCCATCTCCTGAACCTCTTCTACATCCTGCAGCTTCTTCTTCTTCTTCTTCAACTTCTGAGGAGCAGAACCACGTAGAACATTATTTATAGTTTAAGGACGTTGGACGGTAATGATGGGGTGTTACTGATGGTACTGATTGGGCGCTGGATGGTAACGGGGGGGCGTTGGACGGTAACTATGGTACTGATGGGGACGTTGGACGGTAACGGGGGGACATTGGACGGTAACGGTGGTACTGATGGGTCGTTGGACGGTAACGGGGGGACGTTGGACAGTAACGGGGGGGGGACGTTGGACGGTAACACGGTGGTACTGATGGGACATTGGACGGTAACGGGGGGACGTTGGACAGTAAAGGGGGGGGACGTTGGACGGTAACAGGGGGGACGTTGGACGGTAACAGGGGGGGACATTGGACAGTAAAGGGGGGGGGGACGTTGGACGGTAACGATGGCTTTACCTTGGAGCTCTGGCTGAATGTCAGTAAGCTCTCAAACACAAAGAGCAGATAAAGTCCAGCCAGCACACAGAGTCCCTTCAGCACCGAGTCCTGTTCATCATCATGTGGTCCCGACTGAGCCTACGACAACAATTCACTCGTTAACTAGTCATTACCTAATCATTACCTAATCATTACCTAATCATTACCTAATCATTACCTAATCATGAACTAGTCATGCAGCTGTTAGTAAATGAGGTTAGTGTCATTCTTACGTGGGGCAGTAGGTGTAACAGGGCGTCTCCACACAGCGTCCCTACTGCCAGGGCAGCCATGGGGCACAGGAAGGTCTGGAGGGCAGCGGGTGGTACGAGTGGGGCGAGCCCGAGGGCGACCAGTGACGGCAGACTGATCACCAGCAGAGCCAGAGAGGCCCAGCCTAAGGCTAGAGGAACCCAAGAGTCAGGATTGTTTTCAGTAATCAGTCATTCATTTTCCTAATTTCTTAATTATCCTTTCTGCTATAAAAGAGAAACAGAAATGAATCTGACATTCCCTCAGTCTGACTGCAAATCTGATCTAAAAAAAATAAAAAATTTGTTACCATTTTAGCCTGTAGGAAATGAATGCATGATCAAATCTATTATTTATTCAAATATCTCCGGTATTAGAGGGGAGTTTTAAAGTCCGTTATAGGAAAGGTTCAAATGTATAGTATAGTATAGTATAGTATAGTATAGTATAGTATAGTATAGTATAGTATATAAATAGCAATAAATCAATATCACAAAGGTGACTTTGAAATAGTCGGGTCATGGGACCTTGATCTTGCTTTGGACCCATGCTGGGACGGGGGTGGGACTGATTGATGATTAGTGATGAATGAAAACGAGCTGGACGTGTGATTCAGGACGGGTATGGAATCACCTGGGAGCAGCTCCATGCCGTACTTGTCCCGGTCGGGATGGTGAGGGGTGTGGCGCAGGCACACGCCGCTGTCGATCTGATAGAGCAGGGCAGGACAAAGGAAGGTGAAAAGGGCCGGGGTGATATGGGACGTCTGACCCAAACCAAAATTCCACAGCAGCTGGGTGACGTTCAGACACTGAGAGACGGAGAGACCAGAGGTTTGTTATGTTCTCCACACTGTCTGAGGACCGGGTGGGTGTTAAATTCAATTCAGTTTTATTTCTATAGAGATTTTTACAGCGTAGCATCGTCTCAAAGCAGATGATCTAAAAGGCCAATCCCAAACTGAGCAAACCCAGGGCGACAGTGGCAAGGAAAAACTCCCCAAAATGGTAGGAAGAAACCTTGGGAGGAACCAAGACTCAACAGGGGACCCGTCCTCCATGGGCGGCCCAGATGTTCATTAAATAAATACTAAATGTATATTAAATTGGCATTTAAAGAAAAGGGATTTAAAAATACTGCAGCTTTCATTTTTTTCCTGGATCAAATAAGAAAGATAAAAAGAAATCTCTCTCTTTTACAACGGGACAAATAAAGATATTTAAAAAAAAAAACAGGTTTAAAGCCTGAAGGATAAATCAAGAACAGACATAATGTCATAAATATTTTCAACTTTTATAACAATAAAATCTCTAAAAGGAATCCCCACAGTTGAATAAAAATAAAATCCTAAAGATCCTAGAACGTTTTAAAAGAAAAGAACGAAAATCGCAAAAATGATGACATCGGGTTTGTTTGTTTGTTTGTTTGTTTTGCACCTGAAGTCGAATAAGTTTAGAAAAAATCTGCAATATTTATAAAAAAAATATATATTTTGGTTTAATTTTAAAAAAAAACTGTTTTACAGGTCAAACCACGACATTATTCAGAATATTTTTTTGTTTACCCATTCATATTTGGGAAGATATAACAATAGTTATAGAATATTATATAGAAACAGCAGGTTATTTTCTGGTTAATTCTTTAGTTTTTTTTTTTTTTAGAAACCTTTTCCTTTCCCTGAAAAATTTCACATCCCTTATATATTTGAAGTAAATATGAAATAAAAAAAAATAACTGGAATAATAAAGTTTTTCAAGCCATAAAAAGTTTTGTGTATGAATGATCACAAATGGTTTCGAGGTTTTTTAAAAAAAAAAAAAATATTGTCTCCATTTTAACTTCATTTCTAGGCGGAACCTTTAAGCTTGATATTTGATGCATAATTGGAAAAATAAAACCATATATAAGTTGTATATTTTCCACTCCGTCCTTTTTCATCTGGTGAAACTGGACTAATTTATGAGTTATAATTAATTAATGATATAGGAAAGAGTCATAGATACAAATTAATTTAGTTGAACATTGTTAGGAATCTTATTTATTTTTATTATTATTAATTGTTTAAGGTTTTCTATCACTATCAGGTCTGTATAAATAAACATTATATCATGTTTAAATATAAATAACTTTAATTTAGGTTTCATTAGAGGTTATTCTTTATTTATCCTTATTTCTCTTTATTTCTGTTTTAAATCTAGAAGAAAAACATTCCCTATAAACATTACCCGTCCCATCAAACGTCCCATCAAACGTCTAACCTCTGTTTTATTAATTATTCATGTTATTTTAATTTAATTGATATCGTTTTTTCTTTATAAACTCTCTGAACTGACCAGGATTCGGACATTATTTCATTTTGATCTAAACCATAATGAGTGGTTACGACTCGTTAGCTGTTCGAGATGAAAGACTTCAGAAGGGCTAATGATAAACTCTGCTCTAAAGTGATAAGCGAATAAAGGAATTAAACAAAAGCGCCTGACAGAACTTTGATCAGCTGATAAGAGAGAGAGAGAGAGCAATCAGAGCTGAACTTTGAACTTTAGCTCACGTTCTCATGGACGTGGTGTTTGGTCGCTTCTTTATGGTGGGACGACGGCAGGTCTCGCTCCGTCTCAGACCCAGCGGGCACCGCGGGCACCGTGGGCACCATGGCACCACTCGAACCTGTAACTCTGGGTCTGAGAGTCTCAGCTTCAGTCGCTCTGTGTGTAGAAGAAACATCAAAAGTGCAGATACACACCTAATTATTCACACATGCTTCCATTAATTATGTTCTCATTCGAATGATTAAAAAGGGATATCATTTATAAAAGAAAAACAAACAAACCGTCGTCTATATGAATGCATTCTCTATGAGGATTAATTAATTAATTAATCTATTTATTTATTTCTCACCTCCAGCCTAACTTGTTTACAAAAATCAGCAATATTTATAAATATATTCTTTGATTTAATGACTCATTTTACAGGTAAAACCACTAAACTATTAAGAATCAAACGATTAAAGTTGAAATTATTTTCAAATAAAATAACTTTTTTTCTTGTTCATATTTTTATTTTTTTATTTTTAATTTGGTACTTTATTTGTTTATTTTGTGCCTTTTTGTCTTTGAGGTGTTTCTTCCTTTTAAAAAAATAAAAATTTTAAAAAAATCCAACTTTTTAGACATTCCTTTGTTCTTACCGCTGACTTTATTTGCAGAACATATATACAAATAATATACAATGATAATAAATAATTTATTTTAAAAGAGTTTTGAAAAATAAAAGTAAAAACTTTTTTTTTTTTACCTCTTTTTCTGTAATTCTGAATTTTACCAGCTTTCTAAATCTATGAACGCATTCAGATAAATCAGATCTATTATTCTTCACGGTTCTTTTTCTCTCTCATGAAGTGATTCGATATATTATGATTTTAATACTTTATTAGTTACCACAAATTAATGATATGCTATAGAAATTCCATCAGAGCCACAAATTAATTTGGCTGATCGTTTTTAGGAAGGTTTTTTTTTTTTTTTTTAAATATTCGAATATTTAGGCTTTTCTGCCTTTTCTGTTTATGTACAGTAATGAAAAAAGTGTATGATGGGGAGAAATAAATGATAATAAATATCAAATCAGCAGGGTTATTACAGTTTATTTGGGTCCTCGTTTGATTTTAGACAAAGCCTTTAATCCCTGGGGAGAACTTTGGATGAATAATTGTTTATAAAGCGTACGTGTTTGCTGTGGCCGTGCTGGTGGGAGGATGAGGATGAGGATGATGATGATGATGAGGATGATGATGATGCTCCTCGTGTACGGTTGGATGAAGGTGATTAGGACTGGGTGAGGAATGCTTCACCATGCCGTGTCTGATTTCCAGAACGCTCACCTCGCCCAGGCCCAGGCTCCCCAGTAACGTCTGCAGACCCTCGTAGGTCAGGGTTCCGTTGGTTCCGTACTCGAGGAACAGGCGCTGCAGGTAATAACCCTAAAAGCACGGGGCAAAGGGGTCTTCACTCTGACCAGACTGTGGAAGCCCCTGGTGAGGCGGAACGTTTAAAGCCCTGCTGTTCGTACCTGCTCTGCAAACGCCTCGTGTAGCTGCAGATCCGCCGTGGCGCCGTCCTGCGTCTGCTCGTCGTTATGTTTGCGAGAGTCAACGAGCGAAGGTGCGAACGAAACCAGCAGCGAACACAGACAGAGCTGAAGGGCCAGGCCGAGGTCCCGAAACATCCTGGAGCGTTATAAAACCAGAAGACACGTTAAAACCTCCTAACAAACCTCGTTAGTCGAGGCTGATCTTGATTGGATCCAGGGTTAGGGAGAAAAACAAAGACGTTCTTAAGATAATATCTGGGAGCGTCACCACTTTTTGGCAAGAAGCAAGTTCCTTCTTAAGAAAGCTTTGTGAATCTGACCCCTGAGGAGCAGCGATGTAACTCAGCACCGCAGGGGCACGGGTTCGAATCCCTCACCCCCCTGTCCCCGTCCCAGTCCCCGTCCCAGTCCCCGTTCCCCATGCTGCACCAGTAACCTTGTAATGTTCTGGTGTCTGGATTATACTGAATATTGTTTACATGTTCTTTCTATAGCAGTAATGTGTGCATCGGCTGGGGGGTTCGCGTCCCATGATACGTACTGATGTGGTTTGGACCCCATGGTCGGAGTCACATGATACGTCTTTGTTAATCTGCCCGTGGGGCACTGAGACTCAGGAGCCCACCCCTCGTGATCCAGGAGGGTCTTCAGCGTATAGAAACAAACAAGTACAGATCCTGCTCAGGGATTCGAACCCTGAACCTTCTGCTCCCAAGTCCAGTAACCACGACCACCACAAACAGAGAGTGCAATCAATGGAGTGATTTACATTTGTTCTTAAAATGACAAATAAGAACTGCTGAGCGATAGGTTACATAACTTTTTACTTTTCAAACACATACACACACACACACACACACACACATATATATATACATGTATGTATATAAAAAAATTACCGAAACGTTTTCTTTTCTATAAAAGCTTTGTAAATAATATAAAGAAAAGAAGCACACTCGATCTCGAAACTTTAAGACTAAATAAGATTTATTTCGCGCGTAGTTGTTGTTTAAGAGCAACAGATAAAAAATTAAACACTGGAAGTTGCGCTTTAAATCAATTTCAAGGACCTGCACTTGAAAAGGTATTACACGAGGGGGAAAAACTATATACGGTTATTTTAAAATGTCTCCGAAAGAGGAAGGAAGAACTTAAAAAAATCCTGGAAAATGGTGCTAAATAATTTTAATCTGCTACCCCCCCCCCCCCCCCAGAGTGCCATAATATAAGAGCCTCCTTAAACTCTTAGTTACACTGCACGATCAAAATAAGATGCAATATTAACCATCCCTATAATCGTTCTATAAATCGGAGACGTGTGTGTGTGTGTGTGTGTGTGTGTGTGTTTTCTGCAGAGCAAACCGGCAGCAGATTCTACTGAAAGCTGTTTGTATGAACTCAGAGGTAAATCACGGTGACTATCAGCCTCTAAATCTCTACCAAACGCTCCTAAATGAGCTCAGCTCACCTGGAACATGGTGTGATTTTAATAACAGATCCACTGAAGAGTTTCTTACCTGAGCTTTGCTTTCCCCTCCGGTTTCCTCCCCATGAACCGAGCTCAGTACAGTGAGTGTTTGATACACACTATTGATCCTGTCACAGTATTTAGTGCCCTAATCAGTGCTGAGTGGGTCCTGCTACAGGGCGGGGAGACAAACCAAAGCAAGGCAAACCAAACGGGGCCTGCACAGCTTTTAAAGAAAGAGTTCAGTCTCTAGTACAGTTAATGCATTGTTTTTGAACTGGAGCTTAACGAGGCTTCAAACAAACTGCATTCATGTATAACTGGGTCACCCACTCTGTATTATTTTGTACATTTAATCATCTGTGTTATTATACAGCTTACATCATAACAATCATCCAGCAACGATAGATTTAAAATGTGTTTTAGTCCCATTTTGTGCCGAGTTCACCAACTTCCAACTGATCATAAAATCGTTCTAAACTTGTAATCGAGTTACCTTTCTGCACTCTAATTAAATCCCAAGACCTTAGAAGGTTTGCAAACGATAGACTCGATATAGTCCCGACCTTCTCCTCGAGATTTATGCATTAAAATGTGCAGATATGTGCCACGTTACGAACAAAACGTCATTTGAACAGGTGTGCACAAACTTTTTCACAAGCCCTTCGTAGGCCTCCAGAGAAGCAGCATAACAGATGTTCAACGAGAACTCATATAAAATCAATCAATCAATAATCAATCAATAATCAATCAATATCAATATAAATAAGGAAAATCATGCCTCGTAGAATCATGTACACGTTGTTTCCTGTACCACACTGCATTAAGAAAGAGCAAACGTATGAAATTATAAAACGTACGCTTTCTTTAAGAAATAATGATTCATATAGTTAGGACTATTAATGATTTAATGATATTTAATCCGTCTCCTCAGATGCTTCGTTTGCTCCTACTTCTCTACGCATATTTTCAAGGT
The DNA here is from genome assembly GCA_034779995.1 of Parotocinclus haroldoi. Lineage (NCBI taxonomy): Eukaryota > Metazoa > Chordata > Actinopteri > Siluriformes > Loricariidae > Parotocinclus > Parotocinclus haroldoi. Next base: position 1,915 of record JAUZST010029899.1, on the reverse strand, counting down.
CCTCTATGGCTGCTTCTCAAATGGCTCCGTGTTTTCTACGAATGAACACTTATTTTACGGTGTCGATCGTTCACTCGTGCGCCCTACGTAGTGCACTCCGTGTTCTGTGGAAGCGGTTTGAGACGCGGCTAAGGGGAGGGTTTATAAATGACACACGCAGCGGTTTTGCTAAAGGAAGAGGAAGGTGCCGATTTATAGACGGATTTCTTGTGAATGCAGAGGAAAGTGGGCCAAATTGTGGAATTATATCTCCACTGGAACTGGTAATGTACAACATTCTGGCCGAATCTTGGGTTAAACTGATTGATTTATTTAAATATCTAGCGTGTCACCTGGTGAGTGCCCTGCTTTTCCAACAGAGAGATGCTTTCGGTTACTAGTTTTCTTATGTATTATTGTGCCACTATACATGAGTGAAAATGAATTTGTTCTGTCAGCTTTTGTAGGAAAAAAACTATTGTACTCGTATGAAAATGATTGTTGCGTTAAACGCGATTCGATGTATCAAAACGGGTCCCCGTTTTCTTGGACGGTCCAACGGTACTTACTGGCTAACGTGTTTTTTTTCTCCCCACCTGTATTCCTACAGCAGTGCTCCATGATTGGCGGAATACTAGATCATTCTAATAGTCTAACCCAGTCAGTTGCGCGAATGTGAAAAATGGGCCAATCCAAGGGTGGGAGGCGGGATTTGCCCGAATACGGTTGGGATGAGGAGTGATGTTGCTGACGCAAATCGACTAAACGACCAAACGTTTAATGTTTTTTTTTTTTTACTTTTTAAAACGCATTTTATAAAGTTCACAAACGGTATATTTTAGATAAAATCGTACCAAAACTTAAATATGCAATGTTGTTAGATTTAGAGAAGTTTTGGTAGTCAGTTTGTCATCTTTTGGTAAATGGGTAGCCATATTTAGCGCCAGGTAGCTAAACCCAAATAAACCGGTTTTGGTATTATTTCGAATAAATTTTAAATTTTAATATATCGATACAGTGTCTTTCTATCTATCTATCAATCTATTTATATATATATATAATAAAATATAAAATAAATAGATTAAGTCGGGCTATTTAGCGAGACTAACGATAATATGGTAGGAGTTATAAAAAGAATTCTTATGAACGTTAAATTAGATTTTTATCTCACGGTGTTCTATACTAATTATTCAACGTGATTTACACCACTTTAATGTCACCACATATTTAATATCCCCCTAATTACCTGCCTTCTGTGGCGTTTTATGGTATTTTTGTAAAATTTGAATTCCTTCTGATCTACGGTTTTATTATTATTATATTTCAAATTTAGAATTAGTCAAACTTTCTTCACCTCTCTGTCTCTCTGTAGATATGTTTGAATAAAAGGGAATAATATTTGAGGATTGCTTTTAAGAATCAGTTTTTTGTTATTTTTGTCTGTAATATCCAGTATAGTGATAACGACTTTAAATATTGTGATGTAATCATTTCACCGTATCGCCCGCCCTTGTGCCCGCGATTCATTCTTATATATAAATGTTCTTATTTTAGTAAATAAACGTGACGTTAATGGTTTGTTATCCGTTGTGTTTTTGTTGTTGTTTTTTTTTTTTTGTTTTGTTTTGTTTTTTGTCCCCCCCTTTCTAAAGGCGTGATGCCGTTTTTGTAGGATGCCACCCTCTCTGTCTGACTGTCAGGAGGATATGAACACAGCGCTCGAGTGAGGTACGAATATCGCTTTAATTAAGTCCAAACATTCTAATAATCATTACTAGTTATTTATCAAAAGCCTATTTAAACGTTACAATAAATAAGTACAGCCGAATCCGGTTAATGGGGGCACATGGGGACGGGATGGTTTTGGTCCTAATAAGCGGCTGGGACGATTAATCGAACATGCCCTATGTTACAGGACGGGACGTGCTATAATTTA
>JAUZST010029889.1:0-29482 GCA_034779995.1 Parotocinclus haroldoi | reverse complement strand
TTGAGTTTTGCACGTATAATTTGATAAGCTGCAGCTTCGAATAGCCATTTAAATTAAAAAAAAAAAAAAAAAAAAAAAAAAGGAGTGGTACTTCCAATTAACCAAGACATTACAACTACTCAACTTACAACAACTAAAGGGCACCTGTTAGTTTTTCCTATTAGTCCTTCTATTCTGCACTCATTACCTTTACTGCACTTGTTTGAACGTGTTACCTGTATAAAAGACACCTGTCCACACACTCGACCAATTACACTCCAACTTCTCCACCATGCCCAAACTCAAAAAGCTGTCCAAGTACATCGGGGACAATATTGTAGACCTGCACAATGCTGGGATGGGCTACAGGACAATATGCATACAGCATGGTGAGAAGGTAAACTGTAGACACAATTATTAGAAAATGGAAGAAACAAAAGATGACGGTCAATATTCTTTGATCTGGGGCATCACGCAAGATCTCGCCTTGTGGGCTAAAGAGGAGATCAGCCCAGAACTACACGTGAGGAGCTGGTCAATGACCTGAAGTCAGCTGGAACCATAGTCTCAAAGATGACGATGATAGTACGACCGGCATGGATTAAAATTCTGAAGGGTCCCCCTGCTCACCCCAGCAAATGCGCAGGCAGGTTAAAAGTTCGCCATTGACCATCTGGATGATCCAGAGGAGGTATGGACGGTCCTGTGGTCAGATGAACTCCAAAGGCAGTGTTTAGAGGAAGAAGAAGGATGAGAACACCATCCCAGCCGTGAAAAATGGGGGTGGAAATCGTTCCTCTTTTGTACAGAGGACAGGACGACTGCACCATATTGAAGGGAGGATGGATGGGGTCAACAGCCTCCTTCTTTCAGTAAAAGCATTAAAAACTCACAGCCAGGGCAACTAAGGAGTGACTTCATAAAAAGCATTAGCCATTTTTCATATCTGAACCCAATAGAAAATCTTTTTTGGGGCGGCTGAAACTTACTGTTGCCCGGCAAAAGTCCAGAAGCACGAAAAATCTGGAGAAGATGTATATGAAGGAGCAGGACATGCTTGGCCACCACACATGCTTTACACCAAATAGCTTTATTTTGGTCTCATTGGATCACTGGACACAGCTCCAGTAATCCAGCAAACTGCAGGCTTTCTTGTGCATAATCTTTAAAAGTGACGTCGTCCTGGGATGACAGCCATGTAGACCAATTTGACACAGTGTGTGACGTGTGGTCTTAGTAATGACAGGCTGACACCTCCCCCCCCAATTAAGCTCTGAAATAATGATGTCTGATGATGTCTATTTTTACGTGTACATAGCTTCTTTAGTCGACCATGGTGAGGATTATTCCAAGTAGAACCTGCCCTGTTAAACCACTGTGCTGCAGTTCACTTTCAGGGTGTTGATCTTCTTATATTCTAGGCCATCTGTATGCACAGCATAAATTCTGTGGGAAGTTTGCCTCCCAGTGTCTACATGGATTTGTACAATTTACTGACAAATTAGTTTAACAGATTACACCAAATTGGTCTTTTATAAGTGATTAGTCTCGTTGTTACCATGTGTATCAATGTAACCTTGTGTATCAGTCACTACAATGCCCATTCATGCTGATAGTAATGTTAAATAACTAAACATCTCTCACTTTTATTTAATTGCAGACAGTATAAACTAATCATGTTTTGCTGTGTCAACTTCAGGTAACTTGTCAATATGGATCCATTAAGAAAAACAAAAATGTTGAGTCAGCAAATTCTACCACTGCAATTTCGCCATTCTTCTCACAACACTTTAAATGAACACATCATGACTTTGCGTGGATACCAAGTGACAAAAGTATTTTTTATTCTTCCTGCAAACACATCTTAGGTTGTGCAATAGTGGTTGCCTCCTTTTTCAAGTCTAAATTCTCCACACAGATCTTTGGGGCCAGGTAAGCAATGCAGGTAAGCCATTCCAGTATCTGTACCATCTTCTTCTGTTGGCATGTCTTTGCATGTGTGCAGCATGTGGTTTTGCATTGCCTTTGAAAAAACACGTCAACTTAAAGGCATGTTGTTCTGAAATCTCAATGCCAGTGTCTACATTAATGCTGCCATCATAGAAGTGTAAATCACTTTTGACAAGGGCACAAACACATCCGCATACCATGACAGGACCTTGCTTGTGGACTTCTTGTGCCCATTTCTTCCCAGTCACCTCTGAGGCAAAGTTGACGATGGTTCTGAACATGGTTAAGACAAGGTTTCGCACATTTAAGCTTTTATTTGGCATTTATTAGTGTAACTCTACATTATAGTGATTGACACGGTTTGTAAAAACAATCCCTTGCCCACCAGCTATTGATAAATGATAGGTCTTTGAAGATCTGTGGTCACCGATCCCTCAGACAGCACAGTATCAGTTTAGGTTTGCACCTAAAGATAAACTGATATCACTTATTTACTTCCGATACCTGAAGTTTAAGTATCTGTCGATGCCTAGTACTGATACCAACTCAAACAGCTATAAATCAGTTGAACTTACAGGCAGTGTAAATAACATTACTGGCTGAGCAAATGCACATTTTTATTAGGCATGGTAATTATTGACACACTGCATTAATAAGAAGGAATGTAAAATTTGACTACCTTTTTACATTTTTAAATGCGTTACAAGGTTTAGTGAATGGGCAACACAGCCTTAACCAGGCATTCCTAAATCCTTCCTGGCTTTTAACATGTATTTTTGCATTGTCTCTCAATATTACATGGAATATTCCATTCCCTAAGCATGTTGCTGAAAGCTAAAGCAATAGCCAATGTGATCTGTGAAATGGTTGAACTTGCAGAACTGCACTTTTGAAATCTTGAAATACTTCTCCACTCACGGAGCAGTTAAACTTTATAGTGTCATAGGAAAACATCAGAACTCCAAACTCCATTGTGAAGCTTTAAGCTTTACCGCTCTTCCGTTTGCTTGATTCAAAGAAGTTGCTGTTTTCCTTCTCATGTTTATTTTTAAATGCTTAATTACTTAAAACCTTTGCTGGTCCTACCACTAAAAGTATTCCTAGTTGGTGGACATACTGCTGGATTAAGTTATGGCACATGTGCAGTGGTATTGGTCTTTGCCTTTTCTGATATTGTGTGTAACTGTCAGTTTCTGTACAGAATCTGTATCAGTGCATCTCTGTTGGCACCAATGACCTTTATGCACTTAAATTGCTCCACTTTCTTTGAAACATTTAAGAATGATACGCACATTAGAGGGAGAAATATTCTAACAAAGTATTTATGTGAAGAACACTTTTTTTAAAACATTAATTAATTTCTCATACATATGATCATACAATTGATGAACTGGAGCTCCTGGAGCGCATCTTTGCTCCTCAAAGCCTTTTGGGTTGCCGGTACCTAACTGAAAAGGAACAAGCCTACACAGGGTGCCAAGCCATCGACACACTTACTACATTATGAAATTTTTTAAAACCTCATTACAAGCCCTAAAATGCCTCCAGCCAAACTTTTTTTGCAGGAATGGATGTATATTAATGAATTACATTGACTTGACAAAACAAGAAATATATTGGGTTCATCCTATCTGCATAGAAGTAAAAGTCATAGGAAATGTAGAGCACACTGCATTTTTAAAATGCATTTACCAGATAACTTGCCATTTATTTATTCTCTTATTTTGGGTTTTACAACAAAAAGTTCTGTTCTTGTCCCTACTGTCCATAAATTTCCAATATGTTGTTTAGGGAGAGCAGTAGCTTTCTCCTTGCAAGGACTCAAACATTAGTGGATCAGAAGCTACCTTGAATTCCTCTGCGACCTTGCGAACTGTATTACGGTTTTGACTTGCATAGTGATCAGTCACATTCACATTAAGAATTTCAAATTTTCACTTCTAAATCATCAAAAATTGTGGCTACGCTTTCCCCACGACCATTAATATTGAACATGACTATATACAGGAGAGGAGGCTTCATAAAGCTAAAGATTTGTCCAGTTTAATCCCAGTTTAAGTAAGACAGAGCAATCATTGCATTGACAATGGGTGACGATGCTCTTCCTTTAGCAGTCATAGTGCCCCACGCTCAGAGTTCCCACTCTCACCTCCACCTTCCTACCCTTCCACTTCTCTCTATGGCTGCGTCCGAAATCCCATAATTCCATACTATAAAGTACACAAAGGCAGTAGGCGAGAGCATGTAGTGTGTCCGAATACAATGTATGCTTAAAACAGTACGCGAAAAGTCCCCGGATGACGTACTCAATCGGCAGCCATTCTTAAGTATGCAACCAAAGCACACTATTCTATTCCATGATTCAACTGGAGCAGCGAAGGCGTTCAATGCTTTTTAAATCGAAAATATTTTTTAATTGAAAAATATTTTCAAATAATTATAAATGTTGGCGAATTGAGCTTTTAATGAAATGAATGGAGGCGATTTTTTGTTGATGGTGTGACGTCATGCGTCACATGACATTGGTAAGATGACGTAGTGCGTCTGAGGTTCTGCGTATACTGCATACTCGTGTACTTAAAGAGTGCACTGCTTTAATGGTCGAGCAGTGCGAATCGAATCTAGTGCTTACTGTCAAAGTATGCGATTTCTGACCCAGCCTATGCCTCTTAGCGCCCGCTAGTTACTTTTGTGTTATAGTACATTGTATTAGTAATAGTGTTAATAGTTGGGCTTTGATTCTCCTGATCAGTCATGTCAGAGACGCTTGTGGGTTTTTCTTTTTATTGGTAGGGTAGTAACAAATTGTCCATGGCTGTAAACAGGAAGTTTGAGGCCCTGTCCACACAAACATAGTGAGTTGAATTTATGTTTACGTTTACATGAAAATGTAGCCAGTTTTTACAGCTATTACGTTGTGGATGTAGGATGTTGTATGAATAACATTCAACCATCTAATTGGTACTACTTTTTTTGTATCATTTCAGTTTTACAAAAAAATCTTATGAGAAATGAAGACAACAGTAAAGATCATTTAACTTTGCTCCAGCTTCTGATTTTTTCAAGGAACTTCTGTCAATTTGTTTATACACACACACACACACACACACACACACACACACACACACACACACACACACACACACTGAGGACACTCTGGTTACCAGTTAAATTTCGCACTGATTATAAAATACTTATGTAACGTATAAAGCTCTACATGGTCTGGCCCCACATTATCTGAGTGACCTCTTACAATCCAGCTCATCTACTTCATTCACAAAGTGCAGGACTTCTTTCAGTTCCTAGAATTAAAAACGTTACAGCAGAGGGAAAACCCCTCTCATACAACTCCCCACTTTAGTTCGAACACTCTCGAATTAAGTCTAGGTTAAAAACATTCCTATTTACCCAGGCTTTGGGTTAGATTTAGATTGGGATGGGCCTGGTTGGCTTTTGCCTCTTGGCTGTGTTACTTTCTGGTTCTTCCCCTTCTAGCTATGCTGCTATAGTTAGTGCTGCCAGAGTTCCATGCTGCACCTGGTATCAGTGATTATTAACAAACTCTATGCTTCTAACCAATAAGTAACTACATTTTCTTTTTTCTCTCCGAGCTGATGTTCCAGTACCAGTTCCAGCACCACACACGCCCTGGGCTTGCTCAATTTGGGACTGGCTTTTAGAGATAATATAATATTGTAAAGCTGCTATGAGACAATGCATCATTCTAAAGTATATATAAATACATTTCACTTGAAATTTGATGAAAACGGGATCGTTTCAAAAATATTTCCGTGTGGTCGGGGCCTGTATGTATGAATTATGAATTATGAATTATTATTATTAAACACTTACCCCTTGGTTTCCAGTGAATCTTATTAATGGATGAGCAGACAGGCCCTAAGGAAGAAACAAAAGGATATAAAAATATTGTTAAGCATAACAAAAGCTGGAGACAGCCATCAATATTAAACCTAAACAAGCAAAGAAAAAACTACTGACCAATGACATTTCCAGTGGTGTAAACAGGTGCCAATACTCACTCAGCATTCTGAACTCAAAACTTTATAAACATATTACAGTTTTTACATTTAACTTATTAAATGGTGCTGCAAAGCAATAGGCAAGCAAAAGATAATTAGTCAAACTGTCAAAAGTCAAACTGATCAAGTCAGTTGTTGAGGGTTTTTAAGCTTTTTTGCTCTTTGATGCTGCAGCCATGTCCTGCAGCCATTTATTTAGACATTTCCTGAAACACAAGGTGCTTGTGATATGTGACTTCTATTTTTTCTCACTGCTGTCATTTTTGTGCAGTTATGGCGAATAAGTCATGTGAATTCCGATCTGGCTGTTAATACAAAGTAATGAAGAACATGTCAGATTCAAGGTGTTTGTGGCCTGTTCACACAATGGAAATATTTTTTTGTAACTTTTGGTCAATAGACAATTTTCATACTAACAATAAATAATTAGAAGAACTGCACATGATTAAAAATAAACACATTTAATCTGTCTATACTACTTAATTCAACTCCAAAAAACACAAACAACCAGAATAGTTTTAAAATAATATAGAATGATATGGTAATTGTTTTAAATCATAAATAGGGACGCATCTTAATTGGCAATATATTGACTTTTGTACTAGGAAGCCAAACTGGGAATTTTTTAAAATGTAAAGGTTTTGGGGCATTTCTCACATAAAATAGCATGCAAATACAGTCAGCTCGTTAACCAATATAACCCTTGATAAATTCAAGTAAAAGAAAAGAACCACAGAGATAATCAAAGTTAAACTAAAGTATATTTATTATAAACACAAAAAAGCATTACTCAGAAGTCATACATACAGGTAGTCCCCAAACAATGTCAAATTTTACGACAGGAAGCCGATAAAACACAGATAAACAATGCTCAGTATCAAAGTTAATGATTTTGCCCAACTGCAAGTTAATGTATACACATTATAACTGTGTACTACTTACATTTTAATTAAGTAAGATTATATAATTATTATAGTTAGCATCCATGCCACCCATGGAGGATGGGTCCCTTTTCTCAGTCTTGGTCCTCTCAAGGTTTCTTCCTCCTAAATAAGGGAGTTTTTCCTTGCCACTTTCGCCATAGGCTTGCTCAGACTGGGATTGGTCTTTTTTAGATACTGTCGTAAAGCTGCTTTGAGACAATGCTCCATCGTAAAAAGCGCTGCATAAATAAATTTTGATTGATTGATTGATTGAACTTACAAATATATTTGAATAATGTATAAAGGCGTTAAGGCAAAAGTACATAAATACAGAATACGCCACTGCTACGTTTGTTTTCTGACCTTAAATGGGTTTGTGTGGCTGAAATAATGCGGTAATGATGTTTCTTTTAACAGACAAGCTACAATAGCCTTATGTTAAATAATCTACAAAACCTGTCACTCCAAGACGTGAAATGGTGTCTGATAAAATGTAAAATGATTCGTTTCTGAATCGTTGCAACATACACATTCAAGGGTGATATATAATAAAGTCATAGCTAATGGCTGATTATGAACAGGTTTCATAGCTGATCTGCTTTAAGTTATCCCACCCTCTGAATGACCCGGGTCAAACAGCCTGTGATTAATCACTCTCACTGTGCATGCTGTGGCCATGTGTGAGTGAGTGAAAACATAATGTGTTTTCAGGACAACTCATTTTTCACAGCATTAGCAGAGGGGCCCTTTGTATGTTGAGAGGAAGTACAGGCGGTTAACTGTGTATATGTACCTGGTTGTATGGTTAGTTATGATGCCAGTCAGTTTACTGGACGTTACCACCAGCGGTACGTCTGCTTGGTGCACAGGAGCACAGCCTGTGAGTACAAAGGCTTAAGCTGTCTGAGCCAGGTTCCGAGGGCACAGGTCACTGACATCTTCAGGTAGGGGTCAGTGGCAGAATCCTTCCGGAAACTGCATGGCAAAGGAAGCCCATTCAATTTCGGCTGCCCTATAACTATCTGTCTGACCCCATCGCTAACTCCATAACTATCGCGTTCAGACAGGGCGGCATGGTAGCAAGAGATCAGCCAGGATCTGCCAGGTCCCCCCGGACCAATAATTTTCCTCCGTTCCCTAGATGGAAAACCAATACGCCTCAGGTCAATGGGCGCAGGTTCCTTCTGTACAAAATGGCAGGCCATCAAAAAACCTTATTATTATTAGAATTATTAAAATTTGTAACCTTATAATCCGAACAGGAAAGCAGCAGAATTGGAGCTCAGCTGAGACCCGTGGAAAAAAATTGGATCTGGTGCACATTACATGGCTGTAAGGGAGGCAGTTCCCAGGTCAGCTCTGACATCGTTTTCAGCGTAAAGCATCACTAAGTTAAACCCTGTTTGCTGTGCAGCCAAGCAGGAAGTCAGGGATGCTGCCCATGCTGTAGGAATTTCATAGAGGAAAAGCAAAGCACTGTAACACCGCAAGAGAGATGATTGTACGGCTATTACTAAAGCATTTACAAGCTTAACCAAATTTTTCGTCATAGCTGAAATAGTAGTGGCAAAACAAAAAAAAGCGGTGAAAAGAGCACTTCTTAAGCATTATTTTATGTCACCTGTCAATCCAATCCAGACGTTTCTTATAATTAGCCACACACACAGTTAATCAGCCAGAACTCCATATCCCATATCCTAAGATTCCTTACGTATATTTATTTCATGAGAAATGGATAATATATTATTAATACATGTATTTCATTTAATAATATAAATTGCATATTTGCATACGCATATAATAAGGTGCTGGCTTTAAGACCCTAACCTTTACACATATCTAATTGTTCTGGAACTTTGGTCGCTCTTACTGGGTGAAAGGTTTTATTTTTTAAGGGCAATCAGGTAAAAGTTAGGGTTTAGATTAGGCTTATTCGTGCTGTTATTGTTGTTACAAAAGCGGGTTAAAATACACTTTCTCTTCTTTACCGCAATTTCCTGTTGAGCCTTGTACTGTACATACAATACAGAATGTGGAACTGCTGTGTTTAGCTGCACTAAGACATTGATCTGAATTTTCAGATTTAAGATCTCAAATCTGATAGGACCACACAGACCGGTGTCTTCAATATTTTCACACTGTGCCTCTGTCTAAACTTTACAGAGAGCGGAAAAAGCTTAATATATAATAACACCTTAATAACACCAACGCTGCCAAAGTTATTCTTTTGACAAACTACGTATTTTAGTTTGTGATTTAGGATGTACAGTCGTCTTGGTCTTTGGATAATTAAGCCACACTTTTACCTTAAGCAAAAGAAGCAAAATAAATTCATACATAACAAACTAAATTCACGTGTAGCGTCGTATGGAAATGTTGACATCCGTGTTAAAATTGCATGTTACCCGGTAGGAAAAGGGGTGTCCGTTTGGGTGTTCCAGGAAGTACACAAGAATTCACAGAATACAGACCCTGCGTAGGGCACCAGCACATTGCAGGGCTGGGTGTGGACCAGCCCGAGGGATGAACCTCTGAATGTCACCACAGTCGTGGGCTAACCGGAAAGATGAAAGGGTAATATATTTGGCTGAGCGACTACATGAGCGTGTCCATAATATGGCTACATAAATACCAGCTCCTTCATTTTAATATGGTGAAAGTAATATCCTGGGAAACTCAGGTAGAACAAACACACTTATAACAAACGTATTTGCGGATGAATCGGCTAAAGGCCTTGGGCTTACATTTAATTCTGCGCTTGGGAATGCAGATCACAGTGAGAAAGCAGAACATATAGGAACAGACACATTTACTGGACTACCAAGCGCAGCAATGTGACACTGTCTGACCCCTGTAAAGATCAGAGTGGTGGAGTTATGGCACAGACAGCCATGTTCACACGCAATGACAGGTGCCTTCAATGGGGGTGGGTTGAACCGAGACCTAAAGCTGACAAATACACCCTGAAAAGCCCACATACCTGATTCACAGGCCAGTGTTCTGTACAGTACTGTCAAACACGGTACTAAATACAAAAAGGCATGCATACAGCGTACAGCAGTGTACATTTCCTGCACATCACTTTGACTGGCGTATGGACGTTCCTTTTATTTCATCCTTACCGATCCTACGGACATGTGTTTTCCATATAAAAGAAAGCCAGTCGGTGCAACAATCAAGTTCATTTTATTTCTTTAAAAAGTAGCAGGTGCAACCCAGAGCCCACCTGTTGGGTGTCTCTTGCCTTAGTTCTCCTACTTTTTTCTTATTGTCTGAGGCTAGAGTAGAGGTTTCGCGTGTCAAGAGTCCTTTGAGGATACGTTTACTTCCAGACAGTCAACGAGCCACAGGAAGTCTTCTTACACGCGACGATTCTTTCCGCAGAAATTTACAGCCGATCAGCGGCGACTCGCTGGGGGCCCAGGCCCCCTTTCCACTTCCTGAACGCCCCCGGGGGAAGAGCCACAGCCAGGTCTGCACCCCAGGGGCCTATCCATTGCATCGGAAAGACTTTGTTATCTTCCTGATCCAACCTGTGAGGTAGCAATCTCCCCTTAGCAGCGGCAGAGCTGTCGCAATCACGTCAAGCTGCACCGAACAGTAGTCGTCGTAGGAATGGATACTGTCAGGCTGAACTTTTGGCTCTTTGCACAGTGGGTTGCACAAAACTGCGAGCCAAGTACACTTGCAAGAGTGTTTTTTTTTTTCGTACGATTCGTTTTTATAGCTGTGGAAGCAAATTCAATGGGTAGACCACTCAGGGCAACAGATTCACAAAAACCTTTTTACATATAGGCAAATGTATCTTTGTAGTTGTAAGATCATGTTTGGAGTTGTAATAAGGTCACGGGGTTGGCGTTTGGAGTCGTCGTTTCTGCACGATTTCCCAAGAAATTACCGTCATCAGCAGTTTTGTGTAAGGGAGCTGTGTGTGTCTGTTCTGAATAAAATGCATGGCACCATGGAACTGAAATCGTTGTTTAATTCGACGAACTCCAGCAGGTGAAAAAAAAAAGTGCATTTCATTTGCAGCAGCACATTCTTAAGCAATAAAAAAAGCCCTTTTCATATTATGAAGTAAACAGTAAACTGGTGAACCATATGATGTGCTTATCTCTGTAGGGGAAATAATATTCGGTGTTGTATTTCTGGCTCAGTTGCTCGGAAACTGAGCCAATTCATCCGAAGCCGGCACGTTTTGCGAAATTTGGGGCAGGCCATGCTGTGCTGCTCGTCAAGTCGAAAAGTATAAATCTGTTCTCCCTCGCCCACAGCACCTCCAGAACATGTCTGCTTGCTCAGCAGAGCTCAGAGCTGTGTTTTACAAGGCCACAGTTCACATGCTGGATAAACACCACACAGCATGGGATTAATATCTATAAAACCGCAGCATTTTACCGACGTGCTTCAGGCTGGAATCACATCACCCTACTGCATAATTTTACACTATAGCTGCATACAGGAACTGGTGTGGATTGGGTGTTCCTCCAGGCTAACACGAGGTGGGTTTATGAAACCATGAGAGATTCAACTGGCCTTCATATGTGGCGGGTTTGTCACTGATGTAATGATATACAGCTTTCCATCTCCATAAGCATTCTTGGGGAGCTTGTGATGGGTTGACATTTTCAGAGAAGTCTCAAAGCAAAATATTCCATCAGGACAGACTGCCAGATACAACAGGGTGGACAGGCCAAAATGCATTTGTCTGCTAAAACACTCAACGTTTTCTGAATGTCCCTAACCAGTCTGCAGACTATTAACACTGGAGAACACATCAAGAACACTTCAGTTTAGAGGCATGCATTGGGCACATACGAATGGAAAACTATCAAAGTTGTACCAAATCCGAAATCAGAGGATAAGTATGGGGGGGGGGGGGTTATTATAAAAACAAGACAATGAAAGTAGTTAGGAACGGAAATGAATACTAGTCAAACATTGTGTGAATTCTGAACAGAGTAGCCAAGAAGCGTAAAAAAAAAAAAATTAGTTGAATCGAGTAAAAGTAGACCTCCAAAGAATAGCCTGTGAACGTATTGCATGATGATATTGCACAACAAGCCCAAATAATGATGATGATGATGATAAATGAACACGAATACATTAAAGCTATTCAGTGTAAACTAATACTATCAAATGTGTAACACAGAGGTCTGCGCGGTCTCCTCACAGCTCCAGTGTCCCTGCTTTGATCCTGATCTCGGACTCCCCCTGTGTGGAGTTTGCATGTGCTTCCTGTGTCCATGTGGATTTTCTCCCACGGTCCAAAAACATACATTCGGCTGACCGATCGCGCTAAAATCGGCCTCACGTGAGTGTGTTTGACTGGTAACTTTGTGCTTGTTATGAAATGGCCACTGACACAACAACAACGCCCATCTTCTTGCGCTATGGATTGGCAAGGGAAGAGGTACAGCTGTGCCCCTGCGTGTCCCAGTGCGACAAAGCATCTAGAAACACCACTGGGGCGCATTACCGCACGCCCATACGCTAGAATATACTGGAATATAATGTGAACGTACCAGTGCGATGTGTAGGATTTCCAATGCATTTCCAGTGCATCGTTCGTTTGATTTTTAACCTGACTGAATTTGCAATGCAATAATATTAGTTCAACTTGACGTAGCGGCCTGACCTACCTGCCTTTGATAAAGCACATAAATTCCAAGGAGGAGTGTAAATCCTGTGACCCCGTGATGACTACAAATTGGGCTACTTAAAAGGTGAGCAACAGTTTTTACAGGACAAACAACAAAGACTACATCTGTTTTCACAATGCCACAGGCAGAGGTAACCTGAGGCCAAAAGGGCCAAAGGAAGGACCCTACGCTGTGGAAAACATTCCTTCTGCATTTGCTCATGTCCATTACAGCCCCCGCCTCACATCTGACTGACTGACTGACTTACTGACTGACACACACACACACACACACACACACAGAGACCTGCAAGTCTATTGGACAGACCCAGAAATTTTTCAACATCAAGATGAAAGGAACAACATGACAGCTCTTTAACAGGCTTCACTGCTTGATGCACATTGGTATGTTTAAAGCCAATTTTAGAGTATCTTAATTTAACTTTGACTTTAGATTTTTTACATGTACTGCAGATGCAAATTATAGGCGAAATCCTAAACACACACCATCTAGTAAAAGGTAATTAATACTTAATATATGATAGATGATAACTCATCTCTCATCCCTCATCGCATTAGTATAAACACCCCAGTTCCACTTACCATATAAACAGAGCTTTGTAATGCTACAGAATTTCTGCTTTACGTTTTAAACCACATACTGTAGTCCATCTGTCTCTCTATATAGACAAAATCTATTTTGTTAATCCCCTTTACTTTGTTGTAATGTAATGGTCATGTGGTTTGTTACTTTGTGTTACGCTTGCTTTGGTGGTGCTGCTGGGCTTTTCAAACACCTCACTGGACTGAAAACTGCCCGCGAACCAAAAATGTCCAGCCACCAGCATCCCGTAGACAGTGTCCTATGAGCACTGATGAAGGATTAGTGGAAGACTAACGCAAAACAACAGATGAGCTGCCGTCTCTGAATTTACAGCTACACCGTGGAGCAATAAGGCACATATGTCTGCTAGAGTGCATAGCGAGTGCATAAAAAAAAAAACTCCAGCAGCACTGATGTGTCTCAGTGTCACTGCAGTGCTGGGAATGGCCCAACCACCTAAGCAGCGCTGGAGGTCCTGTGAAGGTCCTGACCATGTATGTGGCCACACAGTGTCAGTGCTTTGCAGAAATCTTTTGGTTTTTTTTAAGAGGATGCCATTATTTAGGAAAGCATGTTGGTCTAAATTAGCATTTAGCAATTAGCATAAAAAATTAGCATAGTCATAACATTAATCTAAGGAAAGATCTCCTTCAAACAGGAGTTATGCTTAAGGCAGTTTAATGACCTAATGTCAGAGTGACAACCGTTATATAATATATCATTATATAACTAGACATACGCTATTTTATTTTTGCTTTGCATTGTTGTGTTTTTACAACTACTTTTTTGTAAGTAACAGCCCCATCGTCATTTTGACCAAATACAGTTGCGGGTCTTACAACAAACAGAGTGTGTTTTAGCAACAGAAAGCGTCTTGATAACATGATCATCTCTGATATCTCGTTTTACTCAATTGCTTAATAACTTACTTAATAACATTATTCAAAACTTAATTGTTTATTGTTATTTTACAACACTTACGATTTATTATTCACATATATATATATATATAAATATATATATAGGCTGATGTAGAAACATGAATGATTTGCTGTGTGCAGGATATGACCTTTATACGTTCACTGGACAACTTTGTTTTATGACCCTTGCTAGTACCAGGTCGGACCCCTTTTGACTTCAGAACTGCCTTCATTCTTTGTGCCATAATTTCAAACAAGATTGTGGAAGCATTCCTCTGAGACATTTCCACGATAGGAGCGTGCAGTTGCTGCAGATTTGTCAGCTGCCCATGCACGGACTAAATCCTCCTTCCAGCACGTCCTGAAGGTGCTCTACTGGATTGAGATCTGGTGAGTGTGGAGGCCATTTCAGGGTACCAAACTAACTCAAGAAACCACTTTGGGAAAATCTGAGCTCAGTGACATGGTGCGTAGAAGACAGATACACTGTGGTCATAAAGGGATGGCCATCATTTACAATTACGCCATTAAGCAGACGCCCTTATCCAGAGCGACTTACTATGAATACGGTCTTACAATCCAGGCCATGGTGGGTTAAGGGCCTTGCTCAGGGACCCGACTGTGGCAGAGGTGGGATCTGAACCCTGGACCTTCTGGTCCGTTGTCTTAACCTTATCCACCAGGCTACCGCAGCCCCACGATATCATGAACACGACTCAGTTAAGCTGTGGCATATAGACCATGGGCTTAAGGGTCCCGCACAAGACAAGACAGGATGAATCCACGCTTTCAGGTTGTTTTGTTCCAAATTTTACCCTACCACCCGAATGAAATTAATTAATAAACCATTTTTATGTAGATCTATTTATAGTTTCCTGTGATACTCACCTACTGTGTGTCTGAAATTAAACCATCACACACCTAACGGGAAGCTCAAAACAGCCCCTTTCTGTGGATGGTTTTCTTCTGCAAACAAACAGCTGTCTGGGAATCTGGAGCCCAGCATACAAACCTGTCTATATATAGCAACATAACATCACCAGAATTTCTGCATTCATTTTTTTTTTCCTGTCCAATGCGTTGTATGGTCTGGAACAGGAATGTTCATAGCAGAGTTCTCATGACATATGACCCCAGATATATCCTGCTCTGATTAACAGGCGCGTTTGGAAAAAAAAGCGGAGATTTTAAATTCTGCTATGTAACGCTGTCAAAAAAGTACTTTAATTCGCTGGGATTGTTGCATTTGGGCCGTCGCAACCGTAACGTTTTGCATGGTTTATCAAATGCATTTGGTCCTGATTGGTTGCAGTCGTGCAACTGAAATCAAGTAGCAATTTCAAGTCAAATTGATCACAATACTGTCACACACATGGGATGAAATTCATGAAAAGTTCCTTCTACAGTCTGCTGATCAATAGGCAACTGTTACAAAAAAAAAACCTGACCAGATTACTATTCCTTAAGTGAGATAACTGGAGTGATATATAAACTGAGAAGTCTGAGGACTGTTGATCAGCTGAGATGTTCACTTTGGTCTTATGCAAACAACAAGTGGTCACATACAGCCTTGGCCACAGGTCAAAGAGGAACCAAGAGGTGTATTGTGTCACGAATACAGGGCACAAATAGCATTTCATTTCATCTTTTCATTATCAAGATAAGCTGGGTGACTTTGCATCTCATCATCTCTAACATAGAAAAGGAAAACACGTGTTTAGAAATGACTGTAGCAGTAAAACAGCTCATAGGATTCAGTGTAACTGCCCTGGATTCACAGTCACTGTTTGGTTTAGAAGGAAAAAAATGACGCTTAAATCATAGGGCTCACTGTTATAAAAAGTAATGGCCATGTTCACTCAACGTTTTCTTTTCACATGCGCTTTGCCTTAAAAAAAAAACAAATATTAAAATATCAGACGCGTTAAAAATCGACTCAAAACAGAGCAACACTGCCATCTAATGGTCAGTTTACAGATGTCCTCAAGTGATTGAGAACCAAAAACGAAAAACCAACAACGACCTGTGCAAATGAATCTTCATCCCTCATCCAGGGGGGTTTCAAGGGTTTCAAATGATTGGGGGCAACACATGTAGGAGTGTTCAGGGAGGACCTTTCTCATACGTTCCACCCTCACTCCTACTGAATATGCGACCGTGTCGACTCTTTTGGGTGAAGAATGGGTTGTAATAGCCCACGCACAGTGTTAGCACCTCTTTAAACTCAATAACTTAAAACGGTGACTTTGGCCTGGGTCCTCCCCGTGTCTGCGTGGGTTTTACTCCGGGTACTCCGGTTTCCTCCCACAGTCTCACAGGCGTGTGCGTTAGGTAGTTTGGCCACGCTAAATTGGTACCAGTTCGAGGGCGAATGCGATATTTTACATATATTTACATGCTATTCAAAAAGGTATTGATTTAGTATTGCATGTTTTTTTTTTTTGTCATTCGACTGCGATTTCTGTCAGGCCTCCATCAGAGAAGTCATGATGTTGTGTGCATTAAACAAGACATGAAATTTATGATTTATGAAATATTAAGCAGTAATAAGTGTACTGTACTGAAGTATGTCTTCTAACGGATCTCTCCTGACACAATATATTTGTCACAGCGTTGTAAATTGGCTGGTAGGAACTGGGTCTGAATCTCGAGTTATATGAGAACTTAAAAGATAAGGCAAAGCGTAAATACTGCGTACACAAATAGTGGCAGGTGTTTGACAGTAAACATACTTTCACATTTTTAATGTTAAGCGTTATTGTTTTGGGGCTTACGCGAAAAAAAATATACATTTCATTATACAACGTCATAAAATTATATTTCTGGCCTAAAATTGGCCTCCCTTAAATAATGCTATCGATTAGAGATGGTTAACGAGCTCTTTGCTCCTCAGCTTTCAGTCACTGTAGGTTAGGTGTTGAAGCTCCCAAGTAGGTGCGCAAGTCAGAAACGTTGGATTTGATGATCTTGGCAGGGATAGTCTTCATCTGTAGCCTCTGGTAGGCTGCAAATCTATGGCAGCCCCCAAATGAGTAGTAATAGTTCCCCCCTTTTTCTCCGGTGATCCACAACACATCTATAGGGGGAACGACTAAGAGGTCCGAAGTCTCCTGGGATAATACAAACACAGGCTAAATTGAAATGCTTTTTTAAAAATTATCCACTTACGTATGGAAGCACAGTAAAAAAATAAATAAAAGCCCATGAGTGAGACGGCGGCTGTGGGTAGGCAAACATAACCCGAATTTTTGGGTTCCTGGCTAGCAAACGCTTTTCATGTAAGTGTACGTGTAAAAAAAAACTCGTACACAATTTCCAAAACCAGCTTAATCCAATGGCGTCACTAGAGAGCCGGTGTCTAACCAGCACCACAGTGTGAAAGGCAGTACCCAACCCTGGACAGGGCACCAGCCGATTGCAGTGCGGGCAAGGCGAGAACGTGCACACGTCACACAGGCACTGCCCAACCATGCCACCAGTTTAGAAACCCAATACACCACTTAATGCAAGCGTTAATCAATAAATCAAACAACAAAGCATATGCGCTTGATGCAAAATCAAAAGAAATGCATTTAAACATACGGTTGAACATATAAGCAACTTTTTTACACATACATCCATTTAGATTCTTATCAATATCACCAAATATAAATGGTTTACAGTCATTATAACTAACACACATCAGGTTTAAACAGACACTTGGTTACAATAACTGGTAAAAAAAAAAAAAAAAAAAAGGAACACGTTACTTGTCCTTATTTCATTTTTCTTAAGCACAACCATTTGAGCACCAAGCCATGAAATCTCACCCTTATCGTCTCCATAAGACTCTGAACTTTCTCCTCATCCAGAACAGAAGGAATTGGTCTAATGATCACATTCACTGGAATGTTGTGAACCTCGTCGACATTGTCAGAATGAATGGAGCGAATTTCACTATTTAGGCTGCCCATACTGCGCTGACTGATGCCACAGATCTGTTTTTTTAGATTAAAAAAAGGCACGGATGTAAAAGTGTGAACCGCAGCTCGTGCTCTTAACATGTTGAGTAACTATTATACAGGGAAGTTTCTGATCCAGCCTAGCGCGTGCGTCAAACGGCGGGCGAGTCTCAAATTAATCTTGCAGCGTCGGGTGTATTCGAAATTGCATGGGATTTTATTCACTGCACCCGAACAGAAAGCCATCTGCCATAACAATGTGTATGAGGAACATACGTAAGCGGAACAACATGCCAAATATATCCGCTACTCAACCCCAACATTAAAACCAGTAACAGAGGTGAATAACGCTGACACTGGGATTGGGAAGTTCTGTTGGGAAATGATAGGTCCTGGTATTCGTGTAGACGTAACCCTTAAAAAAAAATCCCCAAAAATGTGCAGGAATGGTTTAGGAAAGATTTGAGATGTTATTTTCAACTCAACTTGGAGTGCAAATTACCCAAATTACTAAAAAAACATTCTTTTTCACTCATGACCCATGGCTCAAGTCGGCTCTTGCCTCTTGGCTGTGTTACCTTCTGGTTCTCCCCCTTTAGCAATGCTGCTATAGTAGTGCTGCCGGAGCTTCATGCTCCACATGGCATCAGTGATTGATAATAAACTCTGTGCTCCTCACCCATAAGTAACTACATTTTCTCTTTTCTCTCAGAGCTGATGTTCCAGTACCAGTTCCAGCACTACACGCTTAGAGGTTCCTCCACCCCAGCATCACCTATACTGGTCTCCGTCATCAGAACCCATTCCCACCAGGGTGCAGGAACTCCCTCAGTCATTTAGTCACTAAGAGACGATGTTCCTCCAAGGAACTCCCACTGAGGACTGATTTTAAAATCTGTTTTGTTGCTTAGTTTATTACTAACGTAAATATTAATATTGGTTTTATATGTATTGCTTACTTAATGTTACAATTACTTTAATATAAATTTAAGTTTTTTTTTTTAATGAACATCTATGCCACGTCCCTTTTTGAGTCTTGGTTCCTCCCAAGGGTTGGTGGAATTTGGGAAACTTTGCCTGGACAACGTAATTCCGACCGAAATCTTATGTAAAAACTGTAAGATTGTTCGTCAGATATATATGAACCTACAAACTCTAAATTTCATTTAAACAATTGGTGGTGTCCTTACCTGACAAGGTCGTGGAATGTGTAACCAAATATTAGTAAATAATAAAAAAAGCATATTTCAGATTTAAATGGATTATGGTCTAAATACAAATGGGCCATGTGTATTGATTAGACACAACCAGATGGTGGCAGCAGAGCGCTTTCTTTTTGACGGAAACGTTTAAATCCAGTCTTCCGATAAATGAATAGTAATGCAAAATTAATTTAAAATATTTTGCATCTCAGTAATAATCTAAAATTCGGCCTTAGAGCTCAACAACTCAAGTTCCTGCCTGACTGAAACTGTATCCATAGATGCAGAATCCATCTAGATCCGACCCATTCATTTATTGCAAGATTTTGACCAGCCACCGCCTTCCCTCAGTAAGAACACTGGAGATGGGTCGTGGCTGGGTCTTCCAGAATGTCCCAGAATGGGTCTTCCTTTCCACTGTCACCTTAGGCCTAATTTGGGATTGTCCTTTTAAGATCATAAGATCTGCTTTGAGACAGTGCGTCATCGTAAAAAAAAAAGCCCTATATAAATAAATTTGACATTGACTTTGACATCTGGCCGTTTTTTCTATTGTATCAAACACTTGTTTCATGAAATAAAATGCAAACTAACATCTATTATACAGTGTAATTTTCTTGGTAATTTTTTGAAGATTCTGTCTGAAGTGTAAAAAATAAGTGATAAATATTGCACACCTCTCCATTCTTTGTAGGTGGAAAAACTTACAAACATGGCAGCATATCAAATGCTTATTACAAAGAAGCTATATGTGAAATTTATTATAGATTAAAATCTAAAACTAACATTTTAAACTGGATATTTCGAAATCAGAAGTTGAAGACTGCTAAAGTGCATCTTTAATTCAGTAAGCGAGTGGCATATTAACGATTAATGTAAAGGTTGGGCCCTGCGATGAATTGCTGCCCCGTCTGGGGTCGCCCCTGCCCTTGTGCCCAGAGTTTCCGGGTGGGCACTTGCTGGCATGGCTACTCCATGTGGATTAAGCGTAAAATAACAGATGGATGGATGGATTTGACATTTGTTTTCCCCAGTTTTTCCCCGTGTAATCTGCTATTTTGCGATCATATTTTCTTGACCCCGATGTTCTTCAGCAATGTCCTAAATTATCTCTTAAACCATTCAGTCTTTGTTTTTGTTTTTGTTTTTTTTAACTTAAAGAGTTAAATGTCCTCCGTTTTGCCATTTCTCCGTTATGGCTTAAATTGCCTGTGAAAATCACATAACTTTGTTTATTTGTGCACAAAAGATGACTAGTGAGTGGGTGTAATGAAGATTGGGTCATTGAAACAGAGTAAATTAATCTTTATCCGAGAAATGCTCTGCACTCTGTTTCATTGGTTACCTGATAAAAGGCTTGGAAACAGCATTTCAGAATAATGGGTTTCTCAATGATAAGAGTCTAAAAACACGTACATACCGTTTATATCGGCGCTTATTTGTCTTTGATCAGATTGCTTTGCCTTTTATGACTTAATTCCTATAAAAATGACAAAAGTTTATTGCTAATGCCAAATGCAAGTGGCATACCGACATCCTCAAGCAGGGGCTAGGCACTGGCTGCTAAGATGTGCGTAGATACCCTTGCAGATACCCCCCCACCCCCCCATCACCCCCAAGGATATTTGCGAGCAAAAGATTCGAAAACGGACAAAAATCTACCGTATAAATTGACCCAGGCTGCACACACTTTTGCATAATGTAGTTTAGTGCACTGTTCAAGTCTGGGGTGTCACTCATGCACTCACAGAGTTCCTTTTTAACAAGAATGCTGTTCATGATTAGTGTCAGTCCCAGAGGGTCTGAAAATCACAACTCTGTCGTCCTAATCACACAGGCATATCTCCTGTCTGCATTTGACAGGTTGTGGGTGTGTGTTTTACACTAGGTCATAGAAGGGACAGCTCAAACATGATAATTAGCTGTTAATATTAGATTTGACTCCCACGAGACACGAGTCAGCAGAGCTACTGTAGAAAATTACCTGCCAAATGCCTCTTGCCAGACACACCAGCTATTTTTATTTGTAATGATTCTCCCTGCCGTCTCTCCTCTGCTCATTCAGATGTGCTTGTGTGCATTTAAGCAGAGTATCCGCATATTTTTGGTCAAAAAAAAAAACAACAAAAAAAAAACAAACCCGTTTTCATGACATTTCAATAATTTCAAGCTAACTTCCCATAACTATTTTTTTTTGCCCAGTCATTTAGCAGTCATATTTTCCGGTGCTCGGGTTCAAAACGGCTAAAATTAATTACGGAGAGATATTTTTAAATGAGACCTGCCTATACATTTCTGCAGTTCGGCTGGCCTGCGTTAGGTTTAGGTGGTTGCTCTAAATTAGCCCGAAGGTAAGTGCGTCTCACTGATATCATTATATCAGCCATTGGTGCTACTGTGATGGGACGTTTTGCAAGTAAACAAGCCATTCAGTAGTATTCCTAATGTTTTGCGTTAACTTTGAAACAATGGAGGGTAGCTGATGCGCATAATTAAGCAAAGTGACGTCATGATCGTGATTATCCATGGCACTTTTATCGGCCTGTGCCTGTGAAATCACAGCTGTTATCTGCAATGACACACAACTTCAAGTGTTCGGTTGCTTTTATACAACTGTTTTTACATCAAAACAATGAAACACATCATTCAAATATGCGAGGGACTCTGGCAAGAACTCACAAAAAATCTAAATGAACTTAATGACTGATCTAATGACTAGAAGCTGGGTGCTTTACAAAACTGAAATAAGGTTTTTGTAGGCCGTTCGGACAAAATCGATTCATTCAGCATGAATAACGTAACCATATTTTGATAGATGGCGTTGAAATCGACGGCTTTCAGAGCTTCTCCGATGGGAAGTTTTTCAAAACAAAAGCCATCCTTGTTCAATTTGTTGTGCATTTCCTCGTTCATGGGCTTTTTTTCTGAACGAATAATAAGTCTCATGTCTTAAAAGCAACATTTTAGTCAGAATATCAATCTTTTTTTGGGGGGGGTTGACACCAAAATGTAAAACTGTTTTATTCATTAAATGAATCAGCTTCAGCTGGTTGTGGTTTGGATGCCCGCCCTGGCGAGAAATGGCCTGCTTTTGCCACGGAGGTGGCAAAGGTATCTTACTTAAGTAAATGTACATCTAATCTGATTTTTTTTTTTTAAATACGGATTAGATGTGTTGATGCACGGCTTAAATATGACTTATTCAAGCAGAAGTAAGGACCATACTGCTATGAATGACATTAAAGTAAATAAGCAGAAGTATTTATTTAAAAAGAAGTCGTTGCTTCGAACTCATTACTGAAACAGGATGTCCTTTATTCAGGAAAGTGGTACGCATCCATGATAGTGCTAATGGTTTTCAACACGTGGATCATCCAAAGTCATCTTTAGCTAAGCACAGCAAAAGCAGAACATGTACATTTTCACCCACGAGGAACAAAAATTTTTTTATCGACATGCCAGTATTCATAAATGCAGAAGATCACGATGTTTAACCCAAACAATAGAACTGTTCGAAGCACTGTCACTCCAATTTAGTGAAACAAACAGAGCAAACTCCATTGTTCTTAGGGCGGTTCTTGTTTTTAATTCTCGACGAATTCATTCAAAAATACTTCGAAAGATCAGGGTTTGTTTTTTTTTTTTTTAGGATTTTATATACTATAAACTGTAGGCAGCTGTTGTGAACACACTGTTGGGAGCTGTGTAATACGCTCCTGTGTAGGCCTTCAAAAACAGAAGGCACTGAAACGACTGCAGTTTGCTTGAAGGTGAAAATCGTACAGCATGCACAATGGCATGCATTACGAAGCTTAGACATTCATTTATTCACTTTTACTTATTCAGTTTCTTATCCGCTTGACCCCACTTTGAAAACCACTGATTTACGGCAACATGGGTCGTCTTGTCTGGATCGGTTGGTAATTATTGTGTTTGTAAACTGGACCTGCACGGCGCACATTTAGGCAGATAAATCATTGTTAATATGCTGGGTGTGCAACCAGGGCTGCAAATGTACTTTCAGTCAGTCTTGAAGTCTCTCAGTCGGTCATAATAAAAACAAACTGCTTGGTAGTAAACAGTACATAAAACATAAACGCTAGACCTTTTTTTTTTATAACTGTATACAGCATTGTCTATTCTTTGTTCTTCAGCTGCTCTCCAGCACCCCATGTCCGTCTTGAGCCAATCAGCTGTCAGTTTAACAGGCTCTCATGTGAAATGCAGGGCCACAGTTAGTGATACATGGCATGGCTTGTTCACGCCATACATTTCAGTTCAGTCATGATTGGATCATTACAATTGAATCCCGCCAGGATTTGATTTAGAAGCACACCAGAACTACCTCCCCTAAGCATTTTGTGGTAGTACGCGGTAACGTTAAGCATTAAATTGTACTAGTAGGCTATGGTGGTTTAGGTCTGCCATTTTACTGGGATGTAGCGGATCACTTTTTGATTGGCGTAGCGCCCCTATAAAAGGAGGGTGGGTAGGTGTTACTGTCTGCTTTTGCTTTCCCTTGCTTCCCCTTCCGGGTTACGGAGGTGTGTTAGGAACGTCTTTTGGTTTGCTGCAGGGTCAGTTTTAGTTACCTGTGAGGACTGTGTGCCCCGACTAGGAAGCCTTCCTTTTACATTCTACTCTTTCTGCATTGTGGGTCCGGCGATGATGGCGTTTGCTGCGTAACGCGCAAGCACCCTGTATTGGGGAGAAGGTTGCCGTTTTGCCTCCGGGGTGGATTATGGGATTGCATGCATGTCTGTTAGCCGTTCGGCTATCGCTAATGTACGAGAGGTGATGTGTCGGTGTTGAGTGCCCCACGTGAGGAAAGCAACGTTTGTATTTTTGGTATTGTTTGTGCTTATTTTTTATTTGTTATTTTTGGTTGGAGTTATGATTACCTTTTTGGAGTGAATGATTTGCTGTTCATTTTGATTTTCCCTCCCGGGTGAGTCTTTGCCCTACAGGTTCTGACTCTTTTTCTAAAGCTGCTAGCAGCCGAAAAACTGAATGCAACTGATATCGTGAGTGTCTAGCAGTTCCGGATCTTTAGGTGCTATTTTTATATGGATGTGATGTAATTAATATATGTTTATTTTTGGAAATCCTTGTGTTACTGTTCCTTTTTGGTACCCATGAACCTGTGCCTTTAAATTAAAATTCTTAGGGTATAATTCCCTGAGTGGCGTAGTCGGTTAGTTATAGGGGTTCAACTGGTTGGGTTCGATTAAGACTGGCGGCAGTCTTTGCTAAACCAAGTGGAGGTATGCACAAAGTTTGGCAAATATATCTTGCATATTATAAAGTAACAGAGACCTGATTTCTGAAGATTGTTCTGGAAATGGAATTGTTCTGCTCCTCTTTCAAGCCACTCCCTTTGACTTTGCTACATGGATGGCTGATGAAGAGAGTGGCACTTGGATGTCTGAGCTGCTCTTCGTCCTGACAGTGCTTCAGTGGAGCGGCAGAAGGGGAACGTAGACCTCCTGCCAGCGGAGAGAGGAGCAAGCAGATGGGATTGCACACAAACAATGCAAAACATCAAACATAGCCAGTTAAAGAGCCTGGCCATCACAGGCAACGAAACGCTGCACAGAAGAGGATCGTTTTAATGAGGCTCGGGAGCCTGTTCTGTTGGTGTATTGATGAAGGAAGACCAAGAAACACTGTTGACTCTTGAAAGAAGTATGTCTATAATAGCAGCGTCTATGATTTACTGCGGGTGCAAAGAACCGAGAGAAAAGAGCGCTTCTGACGCTTTCCAACGGACCTAAGAGGAAAGTTCTTCTGTCGCGCATTATTCATTTCTCTCCTCAAAGATGTTGCCTTGCTTTCTGGCAATAAATGAAAGAGGGATCATTTCACATATATCTGTCAGGGGCTTCTCTCATCCCTTGTTTTCACTCTGTGGTGTGTGGTTTGTTTTGTGTTTTATTTTGGATTTGGGCCAGCTTTGGCAGCATCCTGTCCTGCCATGAGACCCACCCTTTCCCAGATCCTCCAATAAATTGATGTGGCTGCAGATCATCTGAACGCTCTATTTAAGAAGCGGCTCGGAGCGTAACTGATTAGTTTGTCAGCATGTATACGCCGGTAGCTTAGCGCTACTCACTGTAATACTCTTTAGTCCTTTAGGCTATATACTGTATATACAGTGGGTACGGAAAGTGTTCAGACCCCTTTTACATTTTTCACTCTCTGTTTCATTGCAGCCATTTGCTAAAATCCAAAAAGTTCGTTTTATTTCTCATGAGTTCTTCCCATCCTAACATAGCATTTTTGTAAATTCATAAAGAAAGAAAAACTGAAATATCACATGGTCGTAAGTATTCAGCCCCTTTGCTCTAACACTCGTATTTATACTCCCAAGCTGTCCATTTCTTCTTGTCCTTCTTGAGATGGTTCTACTGGGTTTAATTGAACTGATTGGACTTGGTTAGGAAAGGCACACACCTGCCTATATAAGAGCTCACAGCTCACAGTGCATGCTAATGCTAATGAGAATCATGAGGTCGAACATGCTGCCTGAGGAGCTCAGAGACAGAATTGTGGCAAGGTAAAGACTGTTTTTAAATAAACTCTGACTCTGGTCTCTGGTGTATCACTGATCAGTGGTTCGAAAAAGTCATGATGTCACAACATCAGCATTTGTCACCAGAAGTCACAAGCATATGTGTGCTTTTTACCCACAGCTCAGGCACTACTGGGCAGAGACACTGAGGTGGTGGTGATGGTGTGTTAAGATAAGATAAGATAAGATAAGATAAAATAAGATAAGATAAGATAAGATAAGATAAGATAAGATAAGATAAGATAAGATAAGATAATCACACACACAGTAAGTAAACTCACACAAAGTAAATAAAGCTTCTTTTTAAAGCTTCCTCTTTCAGGATCGTAAGGACTGTACGCACATCATTTGTTATTTGTACACAAAATTCCTCTTAATCTCAGAGTGAAACTAACACACACATATCGAAACAGCCTTATTTATACACAGTCAGTGACACACTGAGTGGTTTCATACAAGTCTGACTGCTCCAAGTAGTTTAAATCGCATTTGGCATCCATTTAAAAGTAAGAGACACATATATCCATTGGTCCTCAAAGGGTTAAATAAGCAAATAATAATAATAATAATAATAATGATAATAATAATAATATATAGTCTATAAGACTTTATTATAAAACTGACATCAGGTTCATGAGGTAGCGTATGTTTGGATATCTTGCGTGTGTTAAGTGAGAGATATTGCACATAATAGAATACGTATTGTCCCTCGAGAACAAAAGGAAATCAGAGGTGCAGGGGAACATTGGAGTGTTCTGTGTGTGTGTGTGTGTTTTGGAAATGTTCAGCTCCCTCACAGCGCTGGGGTAAACACTGTTTTTAAGTCCCAGATGGGCCTAATGCGTTGGCCTGAGGGCGAACAGATGATGTCCAGGGTGAAACGGGTCGGTCAGGATGTTGATTGACCTGCCGAGAGCTGAGCAGATCCTCCGAACAGGGCAATGGGCAGCCGATGACCTTCTGGGTCGTATTCATGACCCTCTGTAGTGCTCTCCTTTCTGCCACACTGAGAGATACATGTCAGCACAGTCTCTATAACGGAGCGCTAGTAGGTCACCAGAAGCTTCTCCTGAAGGGAACAGAGTCTCTACTGTGCCTTCTTAACTACGGCCATGGTGTTGGTGGTCCAGGAGCGATCTCCTGAGAGGCGCCTGCCCAGCAATCTGCAGGACGGGACTCTTTTTCTACAGTCCCCATTGATGAACATGACTGAGATCAAATTCGACACATTTTGATGAAAATGGCTCTAAGAAGGTTAGCCAACAAAAAGGAAAACGGTGAGAAACATTTACATTTCCAGCATTTAGCAGACGCCCCTTATCCAGGGCAACTTACAACTCACTGTCTTACAATCCAAGCAATTGTGGGTTAAGGGCCTTGCTCAAGGGACCCAACTGTGGCAACTTGGCAGAGGTGGGAGTTGAACCCTGGACCTTCTGGTCCAGAGTCCAGTACCTTAACCGCTAGGCTACCACAGTCCTACAACCACCATAGAGATTAAGGCATTTATAATAAATGTTCATCTGTAGTTCATCTAAATACTGTTTTTATCTTTGTCCGCGTTTATACTGTATAATGCACACAATACAATACAGTTAATTCATATCGTGCCTTGAGCAGTGTGGATTTTAGTATTTTAGTGTGGTTCTAGGATTACGAGTACTGCAGGTTTTTGGTAGTAGCTTTTGCATGTCCACAAACTTTTGGCTATATAATGTACCTTTTAAATTCTGGACGCATGCATTCACTCCTTAAAGTTAAAGTTAAATTACTGACAAGGATCCATGAACTCGACAGAAAATTCAGTTTTGAAAAAGAGCAGCAGAACTTAAAAAAAAAAGAACTTAATTCTGTTCCTGGCATGGCTGTGAGCGATGAAGGTCACAGGATGTAAGCAGAAGCTTTTTATTTTTAGAGTCAATATGTGTGATGGAAGAGGGACACGGGTACAGTCAGAAGGTCAAAAAAAAACTCCAAACCCCAAGCCCAAACCAGGTGGGACACACTCTGCTCTACAGTGACCTAGTGAGCAAAATGTCCATGTTTGATAAACAACAAAAAAAAAATTAAAGCTTAAAACGTAAAGCTGATGCACACATGACTCTCAGAATCGGTTAGGAAATGTAGGTAACTGTGTTTTTGTACCCAGAAAATAGCAGCTTGGCCTGTTTACTTGTATTCGTTTACAGCTCGGTCTTGCCTGGACCAATATGGCGGCTGTGCTGAGGTTTCGCAGCGATGGGGCGAACAGGCCGGCTTTGTTTGTGTCGTTTGGCTTTCTGTTTATATCTTATTCGAAGCCTGGGTGCGGCAAAATCTATTAATGAAATGAACGACTGCACTTGGGAAATGTTTAGGAGCAAAGCACCTTTATTTCTTTATTCTGAAATTAAGAAAGCAGAAATTTCACCAGTGTTTACATGTGAGGTCTGAAAACATTTTGGATTTTTATTTTTAAGTGATTAATAATTCACCTCATCGCTCCGGAGTCTCTGTCTGGGGTCAGTACGTGCCTTGCACCCTGTACTCCTGGCTGGCTCTTCAAACCCTGAATTGGATTCAGCAGATGAGCCATTAAAATGTTTATATTAAAATGTTTATAAATGTGTCATTATAAGGTGTTTGTGTGTGTGTGTGTGTGTGTGTGTGTGTGTGTGTGTGTGTGTGTGTGTGTGCGTTACTTTGGTGATTGCAGGTTGCTGTCCAAAATGTCTGGCATGAAGGAACAGCAATTTATCGAGGAAAAACCACTGCTTCCCGAAACCAAAGGCCAGGAAACAGAGATGGTGAGTGTGTGTGTGTGTGTGTGTGTGTGTGTGTGTGTGTGTGTGTGTGTGTGTATTTGAAATGTGTGACATACAGTGGCAAGATATATAAAGAAGAGCTCTGAATGCTGTCGTGCTCCACAGTGTGCTCTTTTTTTTGTGTCGAATGTTTGTGTAAGAGGTACATTTAAAACAGGATCATATTTTACATATATATTTATCTATCTTTTTTTCTTTTACTTACGTTGCGGAGCAGCGTCTACAAAATCGTTTCAGTTTGGCTTAAATATCAGGTTTTACTGCATTTCTGAATACAAAACCTCAAAAGTATTTCGTATTGTTAGTATTATTATTCCTCGTGTCTGAAAAGGTTTTTACTCGGTTGTTGCCGTGGTTACCTAAAGAGGATCAGGAAATGGATCTGCACTTTTTACCATCCTCTCTCGAAATGCTTTTTAAAAAAAAAAACTTTGAGTCCATTCTGTAGCACGGACGTTTAGACTTCTGCTCGAGTTAATTCAAGTACTTCAACATTTAAGACTTTTTCAAGTCTCAGCAATATTTTTATTGATTTATTTTTATAGTAAAGTTTTTTTTCTTGTGCACTTTGTGCCACCTCTGTTCTGTAAGAGCCACTCCATCCATTGGTGCTCTATAGTGCCTCAAGTGGTCAAAAGGTGAAATGGTTTATTTGGTGTGTTTTTTATTATTATTATTATTATTATTATAATATATATTTTTTTATTATATTGTTTATATTGGAAATATTTTTATAATTATATATTTTTATTAATATATTGTTTATATAATAATATATTTATAATTATATATTTTTATTATTATATTGTTTATATAATAATATATCTATAATTATATATTTTTATTATTAAACATTATATCATTGATATTCTACATTATAATATAGTCATTATTATATTATAATATA
>JAUZST010029878.1:0-29483 GCA_034779995.1 Parotocinclus haroldoi | reverse complement strand
TATTATATTAATTTATAAAATATATACTATTGTATATTTTATTTGTGTGTGTGTGTGTGTGTGTGTGTGTGTATCAGGAAATATATATTTTATAATAAAAATGTGTGTATATATATATAAAATATATATATATATATATATATATATAAATTTAATAATATGCATACAATAGAACCTGGTGAAATAGAAAAAGTAAAATGACGCAGAGTTTTGAAAACAAGTGCTAAAATTATAAAAAATAAATTAAAATAAATTAAAAATTAAAAGAAATAAGTAAAACTGTTACTCTTGGTGGCAGCCAGGCTGGTTTGATTATTTCTAGAACTACTGATTTCCTGATTTTCACACCCAACAGTCTTTAGCGTTACTCAGCATGGTGCAATAACGAAAAAACATCCAGTGAGCGGCAGTTCTGCAGACTGAAACACCATATTGGCGAGACGGATCAAGAACAGCAAGACAGAACGTTTACTATTAATAGCATAGTGAGTGTACATTGGCTTGTATAAATAAAGCACAGCATCGAGTGTGAACTCTGAGATAATATAATAATAAAAGTACTCACCCTTCTTAAGTGCGTCCAGGAGAAACACCAGATTCTCTGCAAAACTGCCCTGCAGAAAAGGCACCGTTCAACAAGTATTAATTCCAGTCATTTAGATTTACATACACAAACATTTGTAAAAGAGTTCTCAGGTGGTCCAGTAGCAATGAGCCCATGACCCTGAATCGAGCCGGGCATCACACAACCACAACTGGCCGTGTCTGAGTGATGGTTCATCCCTCGACTGGTGCAAAGGAAATCAATTAACTACAGAATAAGACTCTGAACTCCAGCTGTTTTCTCTGTCTGTAGAAGTCCATCGCTTGTTTCATGCGGTTTCTTAATGGCATATCAGTCCTGGGGTTCAATCCCAGGCAGGATCGGCTATGGCAGCAAGACATCACGAGTCCTGTAAGGCCTGTTTCCAGTAGAAACTTCCTGAGTGATCTCATGTTAGTAGGTGGAGCTTTCATATTTTTCAAACGTGTCTCGCAATAGTCAGTACATCTCAATTCACAAGCGTTAAAAGTTAAACGCCGCCCATTTTCTTTGCTCCACCCATCAGAGACTCCCAACTTTGCTGACGTCACAGTGTAGCTTTAAAAAAAACACTGCACTCAATAATGAAATCATTTAACAAAGCCGAGCCGGAGACACGTTCGTAAACTGACAGAGTCGATCGTTTAACTTTCCTTAAAACAGCACCAGCATCTCCTCGTCCTCCACGGTTCAGTTAAGCGTGATGAAACACTCACAAACACTTTATCTCCTACGACGTTTTCCAGCTGGAGCTGCCGTGTGATCTCTTTCAGAGCGATCCGGTCATCCGTCTGTAGCAGACCTGTTACAGGACACACAATATGAACAAATCCAAACAAAGTACCTACAGATACAGCTACTCGCATTCATTTAAAAATCACTGACCGCTCAGGTGAACCAGTAAAACGTTTTTCTTCACCTCCTGCAGCTCTAGCAGCTCCCTGAGAGCGCAGCGTAGCAGCTACACACACACACACATCAGATAAATACGGATTAGTACTGAAAGCATGGTGGAAGGGGAAGGGGGAGTGACAGGTATGATTGGTCAAATGATCCAAATTATACTGCTCACAAAATTTAAGGGGGACATTTCAAAATGAAATATTCAATCATTATCTTCCGCTTAATCCACACGAGGGTCACGGGTCAGCCAATGCCCGCCCTTCAACTCGGGGCGCAAGGGCAGGAACAACCCATCCCATCCATCACAGAGCGCAAACACACAGTCACACACTAAGGGCCACTTTAGAGACACCAATTAACCTAACATGCATGTCTTTGGACTGTGAGAGGAAACCGGAGTACACGGAGTAAACCCACGCAGACACGAGGAAGACATGCAGATTCCACACAGAAAGGACCCAGGTCGCTCCACCCTGGGATTGAACCCGGGACCTTCTTGCTGTGAGGCAGCGGTGCTACCCCACCGATCCACCGAGCTGCCCAATATAGTAGTTTAAATACTTTGCAAAGTGTTTGCTGTTGAACAATAATACTAATTGAAATACCGTACTGTACAATAACGTTATTATCTTTGCATATTTTCTGAAATTTAAAACACTTTGCAATAATGAAGTCCACCTCACCGTTACCATGTTATTCTCTGCCGTTCATATCTGTGATCGGAGATCTTTTCCGTCAGCAGGTGTTGCAAGGGTTAGCTCGTACTAGTTTTGTGGCATTCAGACATGAATAACATTCTGTATATTCTGTATTCTGTTCTGTATATTCGACCCTTAAACGAACGAATGTATTTGATTCCTCGCTGCTCCACGGCCTGTGTTGAGTTTGCTTGTTCTCCCTGGATCAGTACCAGTGCACTTGACCTGTGATGGATTGACACCCTGTCTAGGTCTGGGTCGTGCCTTGCACTCTGTGCTGCCTATCAAGACCCATAATAGACTTGAGAGTCTTTGAGACTGAATGAATGAATGTATGTAACTGGCTCTCGTGGAGATGTTTAATAGAGCTGATAATCACTCTCTGTCACTGTGTAGCTGATGACAGTATTGTGAGAAACTGTAAGGAAATCACACGAGGCAGAGAGAAGATCCGTGTTCACTTAGTCAAGGTGCATGAACAGTTCAAACATGCTTTCAGGGAATAATGAGTGCAATTTTCAAAGACAAAGGCATGTAGTGAGACACTGTAGGCTATTTACAGGTTAAAGTAATGATCCAGTGGCTGGGAGGAAAAACTCTGGCTACTGAGGCGAACCGAATGGAGAATGAATGTCTGGTGGACCTGCTCCGAGTGAAAGATACCGTGACGTTTGTAATTGACCGTAAGGATATTTGACGATTGGGATGACTTAGAACCTACCCAACCAAACATGAATAATCCCTTATCGCTTGTGTGTAGAGGTGTTATGGTGTGACCTTTTCACAGTATGATAACCCGGTCATGCACATGCAGTTATTTTAAACATTGTGCTTGCATTACATGTGGAATTTATTCTCTAAAACCATTTATTTTTAGCCTTTCAAAATATGACTGGCCCTCGGTTCCGCGGCAGTGATAACTTTTGTGTTGTACTTTGGGCAAAGTTCAAACAGGGATCAAAGAGGATGAAATTATGGGTTGACACTGCTTATGATGAATGGCATGGGCCATCTAGCATGGGCATTCTGGAGTCAAAGAGTTGTACTGGTCTCATCCTCTAGGAGTGAAAAAAAAAACAGCCTTTATGGGAGTCCCAAAGAACAAGGATCATCTCTTATAATTATTTAATATATTCTATTTATTGTTATCAAACGTACATGGTACATAGAGAGAGTGGTTGTGCAAGTGTGAAATCTGAGTGGGGTTTTTATCCTGAGATCACAGAATGATTAGGCATGCACGCTACCACTGCACCATGAACCAGCACGAGGAAGTGCGATTTTGTGCACAACTATAGGGAAGGAATATGAAAAAGCA
Organism: Parotocinclus haroldoi; assembly: GCA_034779995.1. Classification (NCBI taxonomy): domain Eukaryota; kingdom Metazoa; phylum Chordata; class Actinopteri; order Siluriformes; family Loricariidae; genus Parotocinclus; species Parotocinclus haroldoi. The sequence continues at coordinate 25,981 of JAUZST010029878.1, read as the reverse complement.
GAAAGGCTGGATAAAGAACTGAGCAAAAATGCCGTCTACAAACAGCAACTTCCTTTGTATGTATATATGGAGTACATATATATAGAGGATAAAAGAAACAAGAAAGGAATCATTTCTGATCCCCCGACTCAAATTGGGTCTTATGCTTTCTTTACACAAGTAAGAACTTGATTTATTGCCTTTCATTTCCAAACTCTCTCCTTCTCAGCATTTCTTCCAATAGGCCCTGTTTATCAAGTTAGTCTGGCATTCTGGCTTTCAATTCCCTCTACTTTGTCCTTCGATGTCTTTCATGTTGTCAACTTTGCATTCACGTTGTCTCAATTAACCTTGTAACCTTTAGTTTTCTTACAAATATCTTCACATGACTTCCCTTGGTCAGCGGTCATATTGTCTCCCTTTCTTTCATAGACACACACGTATTTACTTACATCATTTCCCGACAGCACCTAACATAAAGAGACTGTGCTGACACTTACAGTTTAAATAGCGAATCAGCGAGGCGAACTCATTAGGACCAAGTGCAGTCCTAACGAGCATGACACAAGCTTGCACTATGGCCATTTGCTGTCCTCATGGACAGCAGTGCACAACTGGGTGGAAATGTGTGCGTAGACCTCTTCAATCAGAAGCATCCAGCATGAGCGCCAAGTGCATCTTCTGCCCCTAGTGGCGAGATCGACACCGTGTCGCCCCTGACAAGAGGTGGAAAGGACTGCCACCAAATTAAACTTTAGCATTCTCATCCTTATGATCGACAATATAAGACAGCCATGTCCAAAGTTCGGCTCTAGGGCCAAATGCGGCCCGCGGACAGATTTTAATTGACCCATTGCATATGACTCTTAAGAATGCCGGCACATTTTCGCATGCAATTTTCACCTGACAGTAGCAGCGGTATGTAACTTAAACAAGCACGGCTTGAGGTCCACGTTAACTGATCCTTGCGCGTCAAACTGCAGCTGTCAAAGCGAACCTAATGCATATAATAATGCAGTTCAAGGTGCAGCACCGCCCCAAACATTAGTTTCTAGTCGTCAGTCTTTTCTGGTAAGTTGTAGCACCAGGCTTGAACTTGAACACAAGGATTATCTGGGCAATTTTTGTTTTTTGTATTTAGTTGGTTGTGCTACTTAAGAAATATAAGACTTTACTAGTATCATTTCATTCCATAAGTCTGATAATGCACAGCAAATGAGTAATAAAAACAAAAAAGTCCACGAGAAATTCTGACTTGAAAATAATTTTGGAAAAGAGACAAGCCCTTAGGTATTTTGATCTGGCCCCAGTTGAAAGAAGTTTGTAAGGGATTGGTTCCTGTAGATTCTCAACACACTGAAGCTGGAGCTGGATTTCCAGCTGGTCCCAGAAACGCTCAGTTGGAAATCAATCTGGCTACTGTGCAGGCCAAGGAGGTGTTGCAACCTGACGGAATCATTCGTCAGAAGCCCTAGCTGTTTGTAGGCGAGCATTATCCTGCTGAAAAATGCCATATGGAAGCTCTGTCATAAAAGGCAACGTGTGGTCAAAGGATGTCCTGAACATTGAGGTTTTTTTTATGTTTCTCATATCAACTGTTGCGATACCTCCCAACATCAGGCTTCCATACTCCTGTGGTACTCCTTATCACAAGATGGGAAGGGGGGCTCCAAGTCTCTTGAGAAGTTTGTTTGTGTTCTCTCTCTCGGTATCGGTTATCTATCTTGTTACTTAGAACCAGAAACAGTCTTTAAAGACTATCCCCATCTCCACCCTAACCAGGTATTTTTAAAGGGCACTTGGTTTGTTACACCTTTGCTTTACTCCGTTACCCCTGACGCTTGCACATGTGGCTCTGCTGCATTAATAGTAATAATAATGATAATTATAATAGCCTATCCTAGGGATATCTATATCTATCCATGTACTCAAGGTGGGGCATAGGGTTTGAGGAAACTGCATTTAACCAGGTTTGAGGTGTGTGTGTGTGTGTGGAGGGGGGGGCAGCTTGACAAAGGTTGAGGTTCAAACCCAACAAGCATTGGATCCCAAAAACAGTCTGGATTCATAGCAGTCAAGGTTTATCTTTGAACACTGCAAACGAAGGCAACTGTGGCTGTCTGTAAATGGCAGGACACATAATGGGCACTGTGCCAACAAATTTCCTTCTGCTAAACACTTGGAAATGGTCCAGGCAGACACCGGGGTATGTAGTAAGGTGCCACCTGTGTCTAGAAGACAGATGAAAAACTGAGCCACGTTTAAGCAGGAATCCGACCTTTCTATCTGGATTACATTAGGGCTTCCCAGCGTAGGTTTTAACTCTGTACCCCCTTCCTCCCAAGTTATTAAGGCTTGGAACTGGCACTAGGAGTACACACTAGTGGCTGTATTTTTCCCTTAATGCTCTGCTTAACCTCCACACTGGAAGTCACACCCACACCCCAGGTCCTTTGCCAATGTTATTTCCAGCAGCTGGCTCACTGGTTACAGTAACTCTGCAAGGGATGCATACACCACGACCATGTCACTTCATAACAACGGCCATGTCACTTCATAACAACGGCCATGTTATTGTCTGTGTTTTTAGGGTCTGTTCTGGGCCTTGGACCCTGATAGCCGATGGAAGTCTTTGAAGAGTATGCATACAACGACAGCTTCCTCAGAAATGATTTCAGTGGCATCAACGCTACAGACGAAAGTGCGAGACACCAGTACAATTACTATGCCATGCTCCTCACTCTTCTCATCTTTGTCATCGTCTTTGGTAATGTGCTGGTATGCATGGCAGTGTCCAGAGAGAAAGCTCTGCAGACCACCACCAACTACCTGATCGTCAGTTTGGCCGTAGCTGACCTGCTGGTGGCTACTCTGGTTATGCCATGGGTGGTGTATCTTGAGGTTGGTTGTTATGCATAATACATTTCTGCCTGTGTAATGTATTTCTGCATTATGGTGACGGTGTTGTATGTTGGAGGGGAAAACAAAAACCAACGTTGTTGGGTTAATTTACTTGTGTGTGTGTGTGTGTGTATATATATATATATATATATAAAAAATTAAGAATTAAAAATAATAAAATAGAATATTACATAAAGCATAGGTAATGACTACAGCACTGGGGTCACTAACGACTTACATTTGTACTTTTTGTGAGAATGATTACATTGCAGTACTTCCATATCAAGGAATAATTAAAAGATTTATTGACAAGTCCACAAAAGCAGCCAAGCCAAAAATCTGAGATGGTCTCGAGGGCTTCTAAAATACTGGAGTCTCTCACACTATTGTTATACCATTATCTCTATTCCGACCTAAGAATCTTAAAAAGAAAACACACACACACACACACACACACACACACACACACACACACACACACACACACACACACGCACGCCGGCCAGGTGCCCTGTTAATCTTGTGGGGTACCTCCATTCTTACAGAATGAGGTCATAAGCTCCCACATTCCCTTCAGATGCTCTCGTACATCAGTTTAATTACTGTAGTTTTCATTAGTTTAATCTTGAAATTCTTAGACTATTACTACAAAATCTTGGTCATTTTAGTACATTTCCACTTCTGATCTTACATTCTACACATCTGATTTTACATTCTAACGTCCCTCAGTAAAGGTAATAAAGAATAACACACAATAACACACAATCTCAATAATCGTCTAACAAAAGAACCCACATAGTCAAAGTTTTTCTCTTCTTATGTTCTTTATATCATGACTTTATTTACATATTTCTAGCTTTTTTCATATTATCTATCTTTGTGTAACAGTGTTTTAAAAACCACAGGCCTAAACATCTGGTTATAGAAAAAGAGGTATCAGTCAACTTTACAAATTACCTCACATACTTTTACGCAGGAAGATTTCGGAGTGTAACCTTCAGAAATAAGCAAATGTGAGTACTGGTAATTTGGCCTGTTGAAATCATATTTAAATTGACAGCTGTCACTACTAATCAGAATTAAAGCTTAGTTTTCCAGACTCTTCAGCAATCCTGATAGTGGTTTCTGTTCTCAGCCATGAATACATCACTTGCTACGAGATGAAAAAAGATGAGAAAGATGAAATTGTAACAACTGATTTGAAGTTATGTTTCTTTTAAGGTTTTTGTCACTGTTTACTCCAGAAGAATCTAACATTTCAAAGTTAAACTGAATCAATTAGTGAATAGAATTCAATCTATGCCAGACTTCCAGAACATCCACACTGTATGAGGCATTAGAGGCATTATTAGAGTTGTTTTGTACGGGTGATCCATGATTTACAACAGAGAAACAGTCAGACAAATCCATCATAAGTTAAAGGTAGAGTCGAGCTTACGCTGTGTTGAACAGTCAATAATGTATCATTGTAGCTACTGGCTATTACACAGTAACACTTACATGAACCTGTAGTTGGCAAAATGTCATGTAATGAGTAATGTAAAGTGAGTAAAGTGAGTAATGGATTGAAAGTGAAAAGTAAAAGAGCACAGCAGCTAAGCTGAGTGTTCTGGAGGATACAGTTTCTTTTGGGTTGGCTCTTCTACCAACCTATTTAGGACCCATGGAGAATTACTTGGACTAAGAATGCAGCACTGTAAATGTAAAAAAAACAAATTAAAATAATTTTCAGTGAGAAAGGGCTACTATGAATCAGAATCATAAATAGAGTTTCCACTGAAATGAGTTGCTAGGCTCGACTAATACACATTCAAGCAAGACCACCACGTACCAAGCAAATGATGAGAGCCAAGACAAATTTCTCTAGTCAAAATGCACAGAGAACCGATTTCGACCAGATAGTTATTGCTGTAACTAAAACTACTCCACTGCTTGCAAAAAATTGGGGGATATTTCAAAATGAATATGAAGCAAATAAAAAAGGAAGAAATCAGATGAAGCATTTGAAGAGAAAGAAGCATTTGATTAGTTGTTTGATGACACAAATGAGATGCTAACTCGATCATGGTGATTTAAGCCTGTTAAACTGGACCCAGAGTGCCCCAGAGTGACTGCTCAGCAGGGTGTGTGATCAACCAAGACTGTCAAAACACACCGACAGTGATGGGGCACAATCAGGATCAGATTGTCCAGCAGTTCTTGTGGGATCCTGTTCAAATCCATTTTAAAAAGTGCTCCGGGTTTTGCGCACACACGGGTCAAAATCCTTTTGTTCAGTTAGTCAAAGCGTGCCAAGTGTAAATTGAGCTTGTATGTAATTAGTGAAATGTAATGGCATAGTGAATCGTTGATCCATTTATTGCACCTTTAGTTGCTAATGTTCAAGTTATCAAATCAGTACTGTTAGTTGAAATTCTTTATGGAATGTTGAACTCGCCAACCCATTAACAACGGTGAGATTTAAATGTATCAAGGAGTGAGTGTATTGTATTTTCTTCTCACCTTCAATGACCCTTTTATAAAATTACGAAATACTTCTGCTGACTGCGCAAAAACCTGATCAGTGTTTCAGTAGTCGCCCGCATTGTTAGGTATGTTTTACACTGTTTATCTTGGACTACAACCTGCAGAGGACATCCCTCCCTAGTGTCTGTCATTGAGCCTTTCTAATTGGCGATTAAATTACCAACTGAATCAATACTACGCTCTCGCGTTAGGACCACTGAAGCACGCTGCTGTTAAGACAATCTGAAAAGTGAGTATATTAATCAAACTGTCTAGAGGATAGAGGGTGCAAAAATTTCGATGTGGAAAATTTAAGATGACCAATACGCATCGGCTGGTGCCCGCATTAGCTTGGGGCAGATTGGCTGTATTTTCACACTGAGGTAGTTTACATCCCAATAAAATTCTGCTTTTATGGTTCATTGTGTTGTGCAGTGGTGGTCCAAATGAGGGCTGAAAAAATAGTCGTTAACCTGTGACATCCTATAATGAGTAGTACATTTATTATTTAAAAAAAAAAAAAAAAAACAGCTAATAATTGATGTTGGCACAATGGCACAGGCAAAATCTGCTGTAAATCCCAGCCCTGTGGTGTTTATGAGCCTTATGTTCAAATGTAATCAAGCTTGTCAGTTTGCCCTAGTGTTTGTAGGTTTAAGGTTGTTTTAGACCTTCTTTACACCTTGTATTTCAAGATTTAAACTGCAATCATATGCTTCCTGTCACATCAAAAACCAATCTGCGTCTTGAGACTTGATCACCAACTTTGCTGTACCTCATTTGAATGTTTCATTTAATCAGTCGCATGTGAAAGGCATGACAAATTGCTTTCAATTATGCCATAGTGTCTTGGCTGGGTTTGAGTTGTCTGATGCGTCTTGGAGAGACTAATGCATTTATAGCTGCAGCTAAATGCAAGCAAGTTTAATCTTGATTAAGTTCTGGCTGGGGTTCACGTATGCCTGGATTTTCCTGTGCCTGTTCCTCTGCTACTCCAAGGAATAAGATGACCCAGTGTGAACTTGGTCTAAAAACCATGCATTATATTTAACGTCTTTCGGACATAGGTCTTCCCATCGCACAATGTTATTTGTAAATGCACATGAACAGTTAGTCCATGATTTAGGATATGTTCCAGCAAATCCATTATAAATTGAGTTTGTTATATAATGAGGAGTTTAATAAAAACTATTTTCATCAGAGTAGGCTACATTAAACTAATTTTAAAACATGACCATAAACCATGACTTTTCCTAATTACACTTCCCATCACACACTGCCGACTTCCTCATCCAATACTGCGTATTTTGCCCAGGAAGAATTTTAATTTAGTGTACGTTTCAGCTGATTATGCCGTTATGTATTTATTATCAGTCAAAGTCAAAATACTGTAAGAGAGTACCTTTAGTTTACTTAGTCAATCCTGTACAGAGAGTAAGAAAGAAGTAGCATGATGTAAAAGACTCATTTCTGACCTGTCCTTTTGTAAATAGTACTCCTTTGTTTGGCCGTCCACTACCTGTATATTCTCTAACTGTATAAACTCGGTTATGTTTGTTTCTGTTTCATGTGACTGATCTTCTGTTTTGTTCATAACACTATCTATGCATTTTCGGCTTCAGTCAAAAAGTATCAGGTTCATCATAAGTGTTTTTACTTTACTTATTGCTTGCTTCAGATGAAACAATTTGTTGGTTTTCCAAATTAAAAGTAGTTATTGCATGTAGCAAAGCAGAATTACGACATTTCCACACATTGTAATGGTCAGTTACTATTTTTGATTCTTGTTTGCTAAATTTAGTACACAGACAAGTAATGTTGTATACGTAATGTTGTTCTAGCACCGAGTATTGTGCTTACACGTAGCAGCGAAGATCTGACTGAGATTGTACTAAATCATCTGTTACACCTGCTGCAGTATTGGGTTTCTATTACTTTTCTCTGGAAAACAAAGCACAATTTAACCAGCAATAAAAGTGTATTGTGAACTGTATATTGTAACGTTGCCATATCCACTACATCATCTTACTACCATTCCACACACACACACGCACGCACGCACGCAAAATCAACCTTGGGCCTTAGGCGTGAAACATCTCATTGAGGACTCGCTAAATTTTAATTATAAGTAATACCTGAATTTTCCCGCTATTACTGGCTCACGTTGAAGGATTTTAAAGCGATTTTGATGAACGGATCCAGACAACCCTCAACTGCCTTCATTACTGGTAAATAATCCTTTAATCAGTGTGAGAGATGACGACTCCAGAAGCAAGAGCTCAGGCTGATCAAGCTGGATGCGAACAGTTCAGCGTGCCTAAGGACACACATTAATCAGGAGCTGCCAGGTAAAGCAGTACCGGCCTGCTCAGGAGACACAATGAGATTGACCTGAGTTAGATTAGTTCTCTGGCAAGCTTATGGCACATTACAGGAACAGAGCCAAACACTTTCATACCTATTGGGTGCAAATTCACCGAGTCTGCCACACGCAGCACCCATCTCTTCAATTCAGCATTTAGAGTCAAATGACTCAAATGATATGATAATGAGGTAAATGTAGAGTGCGCTCAGTGAATATTAATAGGCAAGCTTGTGTTTGCCTAGACAAAACGGTTTAGGATACATTTCAGTATCAGCAATAAGGGCGAAATTGGAAGCAATCACTGTGCGCTGTCGGAGTTTGCTGTCGATGCGATTTTTCAGAACTAATATAGTTCATTTTGTGTCATCGAAGGTGGTGGGAGAATGGAGATTCAGCACCATTCACTGCGACATCTTTGTTACCCTGGACGTAATGATGTGCACAGCCAGCATCCTTAATCTCTGCGCCATCAGTATTGATAGGTGAGTACTGTGTAATAGTCACTGTCATCAGACTTCTTCATGCCAACGACAATGCAGATTATATAAAACAGTGGGACATCTGATGAACTGAACACTGGTAAACCGTTTGAGTCACAGCCATAACTGGTTTTACACCAATCAAAATTCCTACCTGTTCGCCAGTCTACAAGAAAAACTGTTTACAACCAGCTGGAACTTCAGTGCTGGAACGATACACCCTGTTCATGTTTCAATTCGATGCACAATACTGAGTTCAATAATTCGATGTTTTAATTTCTGAAGTGTCAAACGATGCAAACCAATTCACATTTCATTGAATAAATTTAAAGCACAAAAATCAAACGGATAGTCCCTGCAATTAACTAGAAACAGACTAGAAACAGAAGTTTACATATTTTGTAAACAAAATATTCTACTGTAGCTTCACCATGTCTTACATACCGTTTCATTTTCATATTGGGAAAATGTAACCTATTCAAAGTAAATCTGTACTTTTCTTGTATAAAAAAATAAACAAAAAAAATAGTGTCTACTCCAGCTAAAAGAACTTCAGAGTTTTCATAATGCTACAGGGGGAAAAAGTGCTATGGTAACCTTGTCACCAAATTTAAACAACTAAGCACCATCTTTAATTTAAAATCACATTAAATACACAAGCTCACTGAGCCTTAACATCCTCAAACTCAAATGTACCGAAATAAATGTTTCTTCCTCCGGTGTTCAAAAAATGCAGTTGCATGGCATGCGACGTTGTATATGCACATTGTGACATTTTTGAAAGTCAAAAAAAAAAAAGATACTTGCGCTAAAATATAGTGGATATCATAAAATCAATAAATACAATGATATACAATTGTATAAATACTAATTCCACCAAAAATTTTAATAGAATAAATTACTTCTACGTATGCACACACTATAACCCTTAACATTAAAGTGATTAAATATACTAATCTGTTTTTATTTTATTAAATTAGTAAACGTGGTCAAGTAGAGCCAGCAGCTCAAACACAGGTTCACTGTCCCTCACCATCAGTTGTAGTGGTTTTGATTGATTGAAGTAAAATGGCTGATGATTCCTTATAATGGTAATATAAAGAATTTACCATGGTTGGACTTTCTAAAGTCTCTGGGGTAAAGCTCTTGAAAGTACACTAAAACAGGAGAAGGATACAAAATGAATGAAGAGGCTTAAACTATCCCTTCAAGTACCAATCAGGAAAAAAAAAATCATATGTGGAAAGTGCAACTGGGTCAAACTGGATGAAAAGAAGGTACAGGCAAGATATTCAACTGAGGAGATACCAAGTGGTCAGTGGCAGCTTTCGAGGACATGATGCCTTGGGTATGTCACAACAAGCGTGGCGACACATTTGATTATCATACGTAAAGATTTCATGGGAACTGAGCTGTTGTTCAAGATGCTGCCAAGTACAAACACATTCCTGAGAAAATGTATGGCCCCCTGCTAAACAGCTGAAAATGGCCAGATGGTTCACCTTTCAGCATGAAACTTACCCTAAACACACCCCCAAAATGCAGGACAAGACTGTAAACTCACCGAAATTGATAGGAAATCTAAGAGTGGACGTGGCGGGCAGGGCATTACCACTCACCAGCTGATCTTTTTTTTAGATGGAAGGATGACAAATATTCCATAATCCAGCTGAGCAAATCAAATGGCTGATCACTTTTCCATCCCTGCTATTCTAGTCTTTCTGTTTTTTGTTTTAATTAATTATCAGACCTGTTGCCTAACCAAACACTGGTGCAAATGGAAAGATACCACCGAGAAAACATCTGGCCTCGAAGAGTAGTGCTGCACAGTTATCGTACTTGTTATCAGTAGGGCTGTAATCAAAACCGAATAAATGTCGAGTCAAAGAGCCAAACAGGCGAGACAAGTCAAAATCGTGTCCAAGTCTAAGGCTAATCTAAAAATAATCTGGTCCATGGTTAGAATGTTTGTAGGGAAGACATTTGCATATATTATTAGAATTGTGGTTTATCACCATACATGTAGCTATACAAATTAATTACACCTACAGTAGCATGCAAAACCAAGTATAGTTAATCCTTGTAATCTGTATGTGCCTTGTTCCTAGAAATGTCTTTAATTAGTAATATTTGGATAACAGGAGCTCTATCAAAATCTCTGTCATTCTGGCATCTTTAAAACCTTTTTGTGATGAATCTTAATATAGCTGCTCATATACAGTACTTGCACTCTTGCACTCTTGCACTCTTTCTTTATGCTTGCTTTATTGATTAGTATTGTTCTGTGCTCCGGTTATGTTCTTGAGTGGCTGATGGAGTTTATATTTTTGCGATTTCTTGATATGCATTATGAGGGCCTGGACAAAATAAGTTTTAAGATAACCACAGACATGTGTGACTACTCCCCTCCTAACTGCTCTGACAACTATACTGCTGACAAAAGTTGGGGAAGTTTGGTTTAATTTCATTTAACAATCTCATCAGAGAAGCTAATGACAAATCAAAGAAAATTGGTTGATTAGTGACGGGGCATGGACAAGATTAGATTGTTCAGCAGTTATTGTGGTTCATATTCATTTTGAATATCCCCTTAGTTGTGTGAGCAGTGTACATGTAGTTACACTCCCACGGGTTTGCTGCGTTATCCTAAAGAGTAATATAGCTCTCCTAAATCAGTTTCTGCAAATTAGATCTCATTGTAGACTTATCTAGAAAGAATCTAAATATTGGCTTGTGTTTCAAATTGCACACTTTTGTAGTGTCAATGTAGTAGTTTTTGCACTAGTACACAGTTTAAGACTCAACCAGAGATCATAAAGCAAAGTACTACTTGCACTTTAGTGGCATGAAAAGTATTTGGGAATGCAGTAACTAATGAAATACATAAAAGACAAACTGCAGCCTGAAGACAAAGTCTGAGACGACAAACAAAGACATAACAGTAATAAAATAAAAATGTCTTCGATAGTAACAGTAAAATTCTGATCCAAAGAGCCCTAAATATGTAAATCCACTCTCAAGTTTTAATTGGATTAGAAATCCTGTACCATGGGTAATGGGATCAGTACTATAAGGCTAAAAAAAGTTCTGTGCATATATATATATATATATATATATATATATATATCTCAACCCTTCACAAGAATAATATGCTAATTTCTATGCAAAGGTGTGTTTGTGTAATAAAGCAAATCATAAAGCCATCAAACATTACTGTAACAAATAAATAACAAAACCTAAAACAATTGATTTGATTTAGATTAATAAATACATTCTGAAGGATGCATGGCTTCAAACTCAGGATAACTACATTTACTCAGCACCTAGTGATGTTTTGCTGTTTTAAGAAGCAGATGCATAAAGTATGATGCATTCATTATGGGTACAATTAATCCTCACAATTAGCCAGCTAAGTTCAGTCAGTCTCCATATCCTGATATGATTTCTGCTTTGCTAAATAGCTAGAAAATACGTGAATGTAAGTGAACACTCAAGTGAACACAAACACCAATATTACACGTATTACACGTACTGCGTAAGACTGACTACTACAAAATAGCTGCTGCAGCAGTTTGGCTGGCTCAGATGTTGTCTAAAACCCTTGAACTTTCAGCTTTTTTCAGTTATTCATCTTAGACCATAATATGAAATATTAATTTGTACCAAATGATATTATTAGAATGCAGGTCAATATTTACCATTAACAGACATACAGGCCATTCACAAATCAATCTTTCTAACTGAAATCTGAAGAAAAAAAAAAAAAAAACACGACAATATCTAGTTAAATTAGTAGTTCAATTAATAGTTTTAGATCCTCTCGTGAAAGAAGGTTTAAACAGAACAAGGGTTATGTTCAGTCCTGGAAGTTCCTCCCCATCAATCTATACTAAATATCACATAAGAAAGTGAAAACATCATATTTCCATCTGGAATTCATGGAAAAAAAATCATCTAATAGGGACTATCTGACTGAGAAAAAAATAGCTTCTCAATTCTAAGCATTATGTCTGGAGGAAAGGAGGCACTGCTCATCACTTGCCCCATACCATCCATACAGCGAAACATGGAGGTGGAAACATCATGGTGGAGACTGATCAAGGTTGAGAGAAAGCCAACTGGAACAGAGTTTAGATATATTCTTTATGAAAACCTGAAGACAATAGACCTAAGCACACAGACAAGACAACACAGGCGTGGCTTGGGGACAACTCTGCATGACCTTGACTAGCCCAGCAACATGAACCCAATCGAATCTCTAAAGAGACCTGAAAATGACTGTCCAGCCACAGTCCCCATTCCTATCTGAAGGTACTTGAGAGGATCTGCAGAGAAGAATGCAAGAAAATCCCAAAATCCAGGTGTGCAAACATTGTGGCATCATACCCAAAAAAATAAAAGGTCTGAATACTTGTCAGCATTAAGATTTTTTATCATGGTTATTATGGGGTATAGAGTTCATTATAATGGGGAAAACTGTTTTTTAGCACAAGATAAAATGTGACTTTCCAAATGTATTGTTTATGGTATCTAAGCAACATAGCGGGGAAAAGATTGATTAATCTCTATCTTGAGAACAAAGATACGATGATACAGGCTGCAGTGGAACGTATTTATATTACTGAGCTGTTTTATTTAGGATTTAGAGATAAACTGTGGTAATTTTCCTTGACACTGTACTATTCACTTTGATCTAGTATTACATACCCATTTTCCGGTTGTGTTGCTGTGTAGTCATTTTCTAATTCAGACATTTTTCTAATTGCCTTAAACAGTTTCGTTTGAGTTCATCTCCAACAGTAGTCATTCTTGTCAGACCAACCAGTGACTGAGATAAATTCAGTACCAGTGACAAAGAGACTGAAGGCAGAAGGACAGCGAGTAAACAAGAGTCTGAGCAGCAGGTCAAGGGCACATTTCCAGATCCCAATTAATCTTAGCAATTTATGAACCACCACTTGAAGATTGATGGAACACCAGCTTTGCAAGAGTTTCAAAAAGGCTTCTTGGTCTCCAAAATCATGTACGAGTTTTAATTCGACCTTTGCTGACTACAAGCAAGTCCAATACAATCCTCAACAGTATCATTAGGAAAAGTGTTATTATAAATATTAATAGTATTAAAGTCATTTACATAAAATACTTAAATTACTGGTATTAAAATAAATCGTTTGTTTCGGTTGAATGAAACTATATACAGTACATTTGTGTTCAGATTTGAACTGATGATCTTCACCGGCACAGCCTGAAACGCTACCCACTAAACAATGATAATTACTAGCTATGAAACTGGAAATCATATTTAATGTTTGTGTTTTATATAGTTAACTGTATCGTTGCCATGCATAGAACCAGCAAGTTTTTTTATTAAATGAAAATTAGCGGCCTCTATTGTTTTGGAGGAAGCACTGCATGTGAAGGCCAATGTTAAAAAGTACAGTATATGGTGAGTTACAAATAGTTAAACAGTGATACATTTACGTACAAGTTTAAGCTCCGTTTTAAGGCTAAAACTGTGTTCAGAAAAAACCCGCCCCAAGACCAGATGGAAGGACTAAACCAACGGAATGATTATGCTGTGCCAGTTATTTTGGTAGTGATGACTTTTGAGAGGACTGAGAAAGAACTGCAGAGTTTCATAAATGAATAAAGAGCATAGGTTTCAGCAGTACACAATATGCCTACAAAGGAAGAAATGTAGTACTGGTACTATGCTCCCTAGGAGTAGGACTCCAGCAAGATCACATCAAGAACGCATTGTTTAGTAGAAGAAAAGGGTTCGGAGAGTCATAAAAATCTAAATCTTGTAAGTAGTCTAAAATTCCACCTGAACTTTTGGCAGGTCTTATTTAGCACGCACGGGAACTATTATTGGTTATAAATGACAGGTGAGCCAGTTATGAAACATGAGGGTTTAGATTCATTTTGAAATCTAATACGCCTGTGCTCTCTGGGCAGTGGTACTAGAGCACCCACGCTGCTGACCGACAAAAAAAGGGTTGTTGAAAATACTTGCGTGACAAGAGTATGAACTCAAGGTTTGGACCATGTACGCCAGTTTAAGTGCAGTTCTGCAGAACCGGTTTTTGGCAAAGGGAGCAAATAATAAATACAAAGTAATTTCTTCTCCAGGTACACAGCAGTGGCCATGCCAATGCTGTACAATACACGCTACAGCTCCAAGAGGAGAGTCACGGTCATGATTTCAGTGGTGTGGATCTTGTCCTTTGCCATATCATGCCCCCTACTGTTTGGACTTAATAATACAGGTATGTTATAACACAAGTCCAGAGCGATGGACAGATCGTGTCAGTCCAATTAAGTCATGACAGTATGCTGCGAGTTTTCTTTAATGTCTTTCGTAACGTATCGTCTTGATGCATTTTAATTCTGATTCAGACAGCGGTGATGATGCCCTGTGTGTGATTGCGAACCCTGCTTTTGTAGTCTACTCCTCTATTGTGTCCTTCTACGTGCCCTTCATCATCACCCTGCTGGTGTACGTGCAGATCTACGTAGTACTGCGCAAACGCCGGAAACGTGTCTGCACAAAGCGCACCTTCCCAAGCGGCGCCGTGGACCAGGGCAACGCTTTGAAGGTACGGTCACTCTGCCAGCGTAGTCAAGATTTTAGTTTTGCAAGCCGATGCCTTTCACGAGCACTTTCTCTACCCAGGTCTGACCTGTAAGAACTACTTATCCTGGATAATGTATTTTAGGTTGCTTTTACTGAGTAAAAGGCCCTAGAATCAATCAATACAAGCACTACAGCAAATGAAAGCTGACCCCATATAATACTCTCAATTATCCTCAGACATGCGGTACATCAGCCTGCCTTTGTCAAGCATATGCTGCCCCTGTAAAGCAAATTTAGCGGTTTGCAAATAAACATGACAGAAAAACTATTAATGGAGTACAGAGATGTGGAGTTTGCCTTTACTTTATGGCGAGGCTTTTTAGCCTAAAAATCTACCAGGACAACCAAACGGGCCATAAAATTATAAATCCTGCACACACACACAAAAAATTAAATATCCCCAATAAAATATCCCCGGATATCTTTGTGAGCACAGACACACACACACAAACACTGACACTTGTTTTTTAACCAGTGGACATGAGACAGAGATCAGATTAAGATTTTTTCCATCATCACAAAAGTGTTAAAAAATAAAAGAAGAAAATTCTAATTTTGTAATTACAAAAAAACAAGAATTCACTTTACTTTCATTATACATCATGTTATACATGATGTTATCTGCGATTTGTTTTAACGCCCAGTATTCCCGATTCCTTACAGACTGCGTTATATAGGTACGCTGCTCTTACAAATTAGGGGATATTTCATTATGGGACGTTTCATTTTGAAATACCCCCAATTTCTGTGAGCAGTGTAAATCTCAGGCAGATAAATTGAAATGTCATTCTCTGTAGCAGAAAGGCAGCTGTAAGTAAAAGTGTCTGACATTTGCCCCCTTTCTTTAAACCCATCGTTTGTAGTGACTCAATGTTCTTTCCTCTTGTGTTTCAGAAATGCACTCACCCTGATGATGTGAAGCTGTGCACCGTCGTCGTCAAGTCCAACGGAAATTTCCCTGTAAATAACAGAAATGTGGTGTGTCACTTCTCACTCTGTTTAAAAAAAAAAGAAAAGAAAGGAAACCGTGACCCGTGAGGGAAGGTTTTATCAGGAGGCGAAGCAACATTTCAGGGTCTGGTGTACAATGTTAGCAAATTAATGAACTGTACTTTTACCCAGATTCCCTTTCATTGAAATGAAAAGGACAGTACAGGAATGCACCATTTAGCGGCCGCGTGAAAAAGGATGTTGACTGAAATGGACGTTGACTAGACATTACCATAGTAACAGTTTTTTAGGGTACTGTAACAAAAAATGGCATTTAAATATTTTTGTTTAAAACAGGACATGTAAATACACTTCTGAACATCATTACAGAATCTGCAATTAATCTGCAGAAAAAGTCTCTAAACACATCAACCGAGACAGAACAGAATCTAATTCAAAAGGGAACTAACAAGCAAGTGAGCCCGTGACTGGTAGCTACTTACACATGACTGCCTTCTTCTAAACTATCTCCCACTTCTGCATCAGCAGTGGCTGTTCCGTGCTGTTGCCGTGATACATTGGTGGTTGCCCTGCCAAGCCTCCACACTGAACCACGATCTATTGGATAAAAACCCACTGCAGAGAGCGATAGCTACGGGACAAAAGAAACAAAAAAAAAACCCACTGCATTATAATAATGCGCTGCCCTATCAGGCGGGGTAACAGTACATAAATAATCCATTAACATAGAAATGTGAATTATTAAGTGAATCGGGCTCATTAGAGTTTAGTACTGAACTCAACATCCGCAGTTCAGAGAGAGATTTTAACAAGATAGTTTTTTACATTTTAAAATATTTTCAAGACTTTATCAATTGGAGCCAACATACGTTGATCAGATGGATGTTAAACAGCATTAAATAACTGACTGTAGCCAATAATTGACTGAAGTATCCCACAGTTCATGAGTAGTTGGTAAGTAATGGACTCTTGAAACATACAAGGTGAAGCAATTAGTCTGGTCCAGAATTACTGGCACGCTTGGTATAAATGGGTGAGAAAGGTATTTAATTTAATTGGGGGTTGCACGGTGGGAAGCACCGCTGCCTCACAGCAAGAAGGTCCCGGGTTCAATCCCAGGGTGGAGCGGCCTGGGTCGTTTCTCTTTTGAGTCTGCATGGGTTTACTCTGGGTACTCCGGTTTCCTCCCACAGTCCAAAGATGTGTGTTAGGTTAACTGATTACTCTAAATTGGCAGTGACTGGTGTGCATGCATGACTAGTCTTGAGATGTACTTGTGTATGGACATAACCTTGTGTGTGTCACTAAGATGGCCTCTGATGTAGATAGTACCGTTGAAGAAGCCAAATGAAGAAAGAAACAAAAACATTTAATTTTAATTGTTACTGTTTACGCAGCTTTACTATTAATACAAACTTAACTGTTTCAAGTTAACATCTAGGCCACCCATGGAGGACGGGTCCCTTTTTTGAGTTTTGGTCCTTCCAAGGTTTCTTACTTCTACATTCAGGGAGTTTTTGCTTTCCACTGTCGCCCTAGGCTTGCTTAAATTTGGGATTGGCCGTTTAAGATAATATAAGATTGTAAAGATGCTTTGAAACAATGCATCGTTGTAGTGAGCGCTAGATAAATAAATGGCTTTGACTTCGATCTCCTGATCCTTCATGGACTCGCAATGCCATGCATAAAACCACAGTTCCCAGTGCCTTTGAAGGAAATATATCCTACTGTAACTTAAATGTTAGTTCGTTCTGTACATCTAAAGAACAGCATGCTCTTGTGATTGTAGAACTTTTAATATTGTGGCTTTATCTGGAGGGCTCGTCCTCTATCACAGCATTTTTTTTATTTTACGTCGCAGTAACCATGTCGTAGCAGTAATGCTTAAACGAACTACACTGCTCACAAAAATGAGGGGATATAACTGAATCGAAAGAAGATCAAATAGTTTATAAGTGGCTTAGGCATTATATTGCTTATAGGTGTCATTTACTGAGTTTTGATTGGATAAAATGTGTGGTTTTTTACCAATGTTTGTTGCTCATATTTATATTGTACAATGTCTATGGTTCATCACATCTAGTAAAAGCCCAGTCCATTTTCTTGTTGTATATTTTTTTTTGTATTTACTCACCCTTTATTGTTCTGGACATTTGAATTGTGAGCAGGACTAGCAGGTCCATGGCCAGCAATTACAATTTCAGATGCAAAACATTTTAGTGTTAGCTTCCTCCAAAGATTTTCTATTGTGTTCAGGTCTGGAGACTGGCTAGGTCACTCCAGGACCTTCAAATGTTTCGTATCACTCCTGTCCACTCTTGCCACTCCTTAGTCTCCCTGGTCCATCCAAGTGTTTTGGATCATTGTCATACTGGAAAACCCAGCCACTACCATCTTCAATGCTCTTACTGAGGGAAGGAGGTTGTTGGCTACAATCTCACGATACCTGACCCCATCCATCCTCCCTTCAATAAGGTGCATTCGTCCTGTCACCTTTGCAGTAAAGCACCCGCAAAGTATGTCTCCACCCACATGGCCTTCTCTCATGCCTCCTCTTGATCATCCAGGTGGTCATTCCTGAACTTGACACAGGCTTGGACATTTGTGCTGCGAGCAGGTGGACCTTGCGTGTCCTGCAGAATTATTATCCAAGACAGCATAGTGTGTTACTAACGGCCATTTTTGAGACTGTGGTCCAAAGCTCTCTTTAAGTCCTTGTCCTCCCGTGTAGTTCTGGGCTGATGGCTGACCTTTCTCAGAATCATCCTTACCCCACCAGGTGAGATCATGCTTGGAGCCCCAGACCAAGGAAGATGAACAATCATCTTGTGTTTCTTCCATTTTTTTAATAATTACAAAAAAAAAAACCTTCTCACCAAGCTGTTGCCTATTTTCCCGCGGCCCATCCTAGCATTGTACAGGTCTACAATTTTGTCCCTGGTGTCCTTAGACAGCTCTTTGGTCTTGGGCATAGTGGAGGAGTTTGGTGTGACTGATTAAATGTGTGGACAGGTGTCTTTTACACAGGCAATGAGTGCAGAATAGAAAAACTAACAGGTCTCTGTAAGCCACAACTCTTGCTTCTTGATAGGCGATCAAATACTTATTTCCCCCACTGTATATAGAAGCAGTATACTGTTCATACGATGAGATATAGGCTTTAATGTGTGAACAGTGGTTTGACAGCGTTTAGACGTTCTTGAGTGTAACAGTTAACTCTTCCCAGGGAATTTATGGCATATTGGCTATGTAAATATGGGTTATGGGTTAATCAGTTTAACATTTATTGAACATGATTGGAAAGTAACAGTCAGGAACTACTGTGAACATTTCTTTAGGGACGTGCTCTTCCCATGTTTCTGTTTCTGATAGGATACCAATATCAGAGCTCTGGACATTGACTGATATTGAATATCTCTCAACTCTCAGCAAACAGGAAGTTTAAGAGAGTACGGGGGTCATGGTGACGTGCTCCCAGATAGCATTTCAAGCATGTATCAGTCACAACATGGATGCAGAGAAAAAGAAGGGTATCGGATCACAGCAGGTCTTGACAACTCCGATATGCCAGTTACGCTTCTGATTGATTGCATCTGATGTTTTGAGACTCACAATGACCTTTGTAATTGACATTGACACTTCTTAGAGTCCTTATGGTCATCTGTTCGCTCTGTTGTGCCTGAACTAATGAAGCAGCAACAAACAGCTGGTCAGGAAAGCGGTGAGCGGCCAATTATCCTATTATAATGGTGGCCTGAAATTAACTGACTGTAAAAAAAAAGCTTGCTTGGCGCCGTAAATAAAAGTATATATTTCATGTGAATATCCTTGAATTAAAGCTAGCATTCTGCACCGCATAGCTGGTGCTGGAGAACAGAGACCAAACCAGTACAGCCTGTGTAATTGTACAGACTGCACTGCACTGCACTGGTGTAGTTATGGTTGCTGATAACAGCTCTCATTTAATATAAATGGCTCAGGGTCTGCACAGGTAAATGCTATTTGGAGGCTCATCCTCTGAAGCATGTTAGCTGGGTAGGAACGAGTATAAATAATAGAATAACCCTGTACCTCATTCGAACTAGGGAGAAAATGAATTTTAAGCGAGTGGGGTTGCCATTGAATTATACCTCATTGATTTTAAATCTGGGCTTTACCTCATGGGAACAAAGAGGCAGAATACCTTTTAACTCTGAGATTGGTTATATGGATGAAAGAGCTGTTCCGCTATTCTGAGTGGTCGGTGTAACCTCTTTGGTTTATCTGGATACATTTATTTATGGCGTGAGCTTTAGGGCAGAATACTGCAGAGCTTAATACCGCAAACTAATTTAGTTCACCTATACATAAGGCTAGTCCTTGTAAGTCCACTCAAAGTTTTCTGAGCTCCTTGGGAGATTATGTTCTAACTTAGTTCAAAAGCCTTTTTTTCAAACCCTGGATAGTGTTTTCCCTACAGGTTGAAAACCCTCTTTACCCACAACCATAGCCACTTTCCTATGTGACGTGGATTCAATTCTATTAGACATTTTATTTTCAGATTTTATTTTTTTTCAGAAATCGCTGATCTATTGGCATTTTTATGCACAGCCATCTCTAAGGTTTACAGAGAGTTCTGTGAAAAGTGGAAACTATTCAGTAAGTGTTTAGTGATTTCTCTAAGTGAGCCTAGTTCATTCCCTTGGTCTGAGCAGAACGGCCAGAGCTGACAGAAAGGCAACAGTAATATTTTTAACTCTGTCACTGGAAACAGCTGAAGGAGGCATGGTTATAACATATTTTAAATAAGAAATACAAAAAAGTCTGCCCACTTTTCCAGGTGATCTTTGGAAGGGATAAGTCATAAATGCAAACCTCATTTTATTATGGAAAAAAAAAAAAAAATCGAATAAAAAAACAAAACAAAACATTATATTAGTTAGGTGTTGCAACCACTGTGTTAATGTTTTATTAGCCAGGTTCAAGGTCCTGGTTTGCAATAAAAACAAAATCTTCAATATGCAAAATAGCAGCATTTTTCACTAGTGGTCTCAGACATTTAGACCTCAGCTCGATTTCTAGGTGAGTTTGTGCATAAATATGACCTAAACCTTATACAGGTTTGCACAGAACCAATATCCTGTCCTGAATTCTGTAGAATACATTACTGTAGTTAGCGCTGAGTTCACCAAAAGTGCTTTCATTCTTTTAATTCATTTTTACTCATTACTTACTAAATGACATGAGCTTTTTCAACACCTTCTTATAAAACAAACTGTATTACTGATTTAATCCAACTGTAGGTTACTGTGAGGGTTTTATTATCATCGTATCCATTACACAAATGTAGCCTGGTCTACAAAACAAACCTCAAAACCTCCACAGTTCATGATACAGGTCGTTTATCATGAATTTGTCTGAATGCAACCCCATTATAAATCAGGGTAAAGTCCAACTCCAGCAATGCATGTAATAACTTATACAGTGTGACTTTTCTGGGGATCTGGAACAGATTCATTAACTTCACATTATTCCTAATGGAAAAAATGGGCTTTTCATTCATTGATTCTCGGTTCTTGACAAGCCTTCTGGAACGAATGAATGACGAGAACAGAGGTACGGATGTACGCAGTACTTCTTCCTCTGCTTATTTCTCTTCTCACGATGCATTGTCACCTTCTAACGCAAACAGAAACAATTTCATAAAAGAAATGAATCCGTAACTGTCGGACAATCCACGCATGCTTCTTGCGCCACGTGGTGCAGATTCATCCCTTTGTGTTTAAAAACAACTTTTTAGGCAGAAGTATATGCGAACAGACATTAAACAGACAGTGTACTTAAATGTACTTAAATGTGTAAAACAGTAGACAGTGCGCGATGTGTGAATTGAGACACAGCTTTTACATTGTGCTCCATGTGATTTATCTTACTGTCGGAATGTGATCAAGTCCCAATTTTCAGGCTAGCACAAGCAACGCGACCGTTGGCACCCTGATTTTGAACTAAAACAATTTGATATGAATAAACAGCCCATCATAAAAGCATTTTACATCAACAAAATCTTTTTGCCTGCAGATTTTCATTAAGGAAGTGGCCAACAATGCAGATGGCAGCCACGTGGATGAAATCACAACCCTAGAGCCTCAAAACAAGCGG
Source organism: Parotocinclus haroldoi (assembly GCA_034779995.1). Classification (NCBI taxonomy): domain Eukaryota; kingdom Metazoa; phylum Chordata; class Actinopteri; order Siluriformes; family Loricariidae; genus Parotocinclus; species Parotocinclus haroldoi. Next base: position 4,026 of record JAUZST010029878.1, on the reverse strand, counting down.
ACACTTAATCAGACAGACGCAAGTCAGCATGCGCAGTTGCTCAGAGTGAACCACAGCGAAACAGCTGTAGCGCCCTCGGCCCCTGATACGTCAGCGAAAGCTCCAAGACACGGCAAGGCCTACGACGCCTATAAAAAAACTAAAGTGTTCGAGACTCAGGTGTCCCCCAGTGGCAAAACTCAGACTTCCGTTAAGTCCATCAGCAAGCGCAAGATCTCTCAGCAGAAAGAGAAAAAAGCGACTCAGATGCTGGCTATTGTGCTCGGTAAGTACACGCCGTTCCTTTACTGCATTTTCTCCGCAAAAGACGTACGGCTTTATGTATAACAAAGGTTCGTTTTGTTGTTCCAAGGTGTCTTTATTATATGCTGGCTGCCATTCTTCATCACACACATAGTGAATACGCACTGGCACGTCCCAGCAGAACTCTACACGGCTTTCACCTGGCTCGGTTATGTCAACAGCGCCGTGAACCCTATCATTTACACCACCTTCAACATCGAGTTCCGCAAGGCGTTCATTAAGATCCTGCACTGCTGAGAGCAGCTTCAGAGCTAATGCAAACGTGGCCTATTTCGAAAGACTATATAAAAAAAATGTCCATTTTGAAGACGCAAACAATGCATATATAACGTGTATAAAAGACGTATTGTAAAATCAAGCAATTTGTCCAGTGTCATCCCAAGCAACAAACAAGACAAACAGCTGGATGATGGCTACGGATGGATGATTGCTCTCGCTAAACGCTTCAGTGTTACTTTCCTGACCGAATTATGCGATCCAGGTAACTTTACTTCAATAAGTACATTGCCATCTACAGTAAGATTCCAGACGGCACCAAGACCGTCCACATACAGGTTGGAGGTCACCTGGTAGTAGGGCACGATTTTGCCAATGTCTGAGATTGGATGGACTATAATGACAAGTTATGAGCGCGTAAAAAAAATATTTTAAGAGTCCTTGTGCACTCGGGCCTCACCACTGTCAAGGTGCAGTCGTAAACAATTTTAATGAGAGCGAGGCCAAGGGTAAAAGACCACCTCTCAGACCGACCCACCCAGTTTGCAAAAAATGGATCCGAAAAATGAAGTGCAACAGTAAACTCATAAGTATCATTTTATAATAACTGCAGCTCATGCCTTTTGGTAAACCCTTTCGACATGTGAGAAGCCTGCGCTGGAAAAAAAACTGAGCATGCTAATGCTTTCATGAACTAGATGTTGTACTCATAAGCTGGTAATACAAATGTTTAATGAGCGTATGTATTAATGTCATTAAAAATGTATGTGGCGAGATGAAGCGTTCGAAGCAGCTCTTCACTTAGAACAATAAAGAAACCCTTCTGCCTGAATTATGTACACTGCGGAGGCAAAATCGCAATACGTCGTCCAAAGCATTAGCTTTTGCCACTTTGCAACTTTAAATTGTTTGAATCAATCTTTTCGCACTGTGCAAACACATGCTTAAGATCAGTTGGTTTCACGCAACCAGTAAGGCCCTGGCTGCACCCCTGAATTGGATTATGTGGGTATGAAAATCCATCCATTCATCATCTTTCGCTTAATCCACACAGGGTCACGGGCCAGCCGGTGCCCACCCGGCAACTCTGGGCGCAAGGGCAGGAACAACCCCAGACGGGGCGCCAACCCATCATAGGGCAGGCTGTGAAAATAAATGAATTAATTGAAACACCTGTGTTTGAACAACTGTCTAACCCTTTAGAGTAACCCCAAATCAGACTACGCTGGTTCAGTATGCAAAAAAAAAAAAAAAAAAAAAAATCTTGCATTTCATGCCTTGTATTTCATTCCAGACTGTATGAACCTGGCATATTTTGTGTTTTGTGGACGTGGAACCTCTGCCCTCTTTTGCTAGTCAAAGCCTTTTGTTGATATGACTTTTGTACCAAATCAAGATTACAATCACCTGTTTGAAATCATATCATGTAGTTTTTGTTTGTTTTGTTTTTTTTTTACCTCACTGCTTGCCCTAAAGTGCCCCTTTTTAGACTATGTTGCAGGCCTGAAATGCAGCAACGACTGTTATTAACAAATTAAATTCAAAAGTTTAGGAGGAAAAAAAGAAATACCTTGGCTTCATATTGTCTGCCATTTAATAAAATGTAAGGAATGCTGCATTTATTTATATATATATTATTTTTCTTATGTGGAGTTGCTGTTTTGGTTCCTAAGTGGTGGAATGAACTTCCTCTCATTGTTCAAACACCTGAGTCTCTGGCTATCTTTAAACGCCGTTTGAAGTTTGACTCATTTATTCCGCACTTACCTCAACTAACCCCCCCACTCTTGTCTTTCTAGCTCTTTAAAAGAAAAAAAAAAAAACACAACCTTTACAGTTTCAGAAGTGTATTCTTGTTTAGATTCCTGATTGTTAGGAATAGATTATGTTACTGAGTCGCTCTGGACGTAAACGTTGGAGAGGTGTTTTTAAATGTTAGATGTTTAAAAGTTAGAATAACAATACCAAATCACTTCAGAGGCTAGAACTATTTCTCATTCAGAACATTATTATTAATTATTTAATAAGAAATGACAAACAGTATTTAATTTTTCAGGTCGATACGATAATCGGTTATTTTAACGTTATTGTTGCCAAAATCTTTCTGCATTATAATACATATATTAAACTGTTATTTAAACCTAGATGAGTAATTTATTTTAAGTCAGAGAAAAAAAACAAATCAGACATGACATTAATATAAACCTAAGGTGCAGTTCACTAATAAGGAAAATTGCTTAATTCAATTTTTAATTGTAACCTTCCTTTAAAAGGGTAAGAATCTTTTTTTTTAGCTTTTAATCATCACAGGCAGCAACGAGAACAATCAAGTGTATAAATAATATGGCTGAGAAGCTTCAGGAAATAGAGGTGCATAAGTAAAGAAAAAACAACGAAATGTTCATATGCAAATATATAATAAATATAGGTGATAAATATATTCTAAAATTCTAATATCAAACGATAGCTGTTTAAACAAACCCAAAAAACTACCACGAGACCAGCAGCATATTACAATGACTTACAATTTATGTTTACTGGCTGGGCTGCATGTGTGACAATCTCACAAAATTCACACAAACCGGTCCTGTATGGCAAAGAGGCAAGAAAGGAGCTTCTTCCGAAAACGTTCAGTTGATTGCACCTCTGATGCCATGTGGCAAAAGGTTTTCGAGTTAGCTGAGTGAACCATGGCTGATGAACTTTCCGGACTGGTTTTTGCCAAAGATGTGTCACGGTCTCGACGGCGTGTTTTGAACACAGGCGCCTGTTCCATGATCGTCATTTCAACCACTGAAACCAGTTTGTTATTTATAAAAGGAAATGTGTCCACGTTTATTATTCGTCATAAACATTCGTCAGAGCTAGCACTATGGGATGTAGTTACAGAATGGTGGGAAAAGAACGTTTTAATTAGACCACTTCAAAATTGTCTCCCAACACCAATAAGATGCCTAGAATGGTATGAACAATTGGTCCTCCCAATACGCCAAATATTCTATTTACCTTCCTTTCCCCAGATACAACCATCATCATTTCCTTCATCATCTACGCAAATATGGCACATGTTCAACTTCAGCTTCAACTTACATATTCGTGTGGGTTTACTCCTGGTGCTTCATCCCACATTCCTAAGACGTGTCTTTTAGCTTAATTCGTTTCTAAAGGTCCCTCAGTGTCCCTCAGCCCTACTATGGATTGGACTGGCACTCGGTCTAGGGCTGTTCCTTCCTTGTGCCCTGTGCCACCAGCTAAGCACCAGCTTTCTTTTGACCCTGGCTCTGGCTTTCAGTAAAGTCTTCTCCCTTTATATATCTTACAGCTTCACTTCGTAATCATTGCACTTTTTTTTGTTTTCTAGACAGTCTTTTCTGCTTCCTCTCTGTCTTCTCCACTTATTTATTATTTATTTCTGTTCCAGACAATCTCCCTCTCTCTCTCTCTCTCTCTCTCTCTCTCACACACACACACACACACACACACACACACACACACACACACACACAC